>CATIWO010526526.1:0-10684 GCA_949673435.1 Macaranga tanarius | reverse complement strand
CACTTGGAGGATCTTCCATTGCCAACCGTGTGTTTCAAGCTAGAGGCTTCACACTTGGGGAGCTCAAGCTTGTAGATCATTATCAACCAAAGCATTTCGAGCGTGCTACCAACTAAGGAGTATGTAAGTGTTACAATATCTCTTAGCTGTTAGGTCTTCTTCTTGAAAGCATGATTTGGTTGATGTGTTGATATGCCATGTTGTTCATAATCATGTTTAGCTATGTAAGATTGCATGTGATATAATCTATGGGCTTGGAAGTGTTTTGTGTTTGATGCAAATGTTGCATGCAATGAAAATTTTTAGATTCCGCATTTTCATTAATCTCTACACATACTTTACTTCACTTATACATTGCAATAAATAGGTTTGTAGTTTTACCAGCTCTTTGGGTCACCCTAGACAGCTCAGCTATGCACACCTCAGGTTCAGCCCGAAAGAACTGTGTATGAAACTATCGCTCCATCTCCTGCCAAGTGAAAATAGAATTCCTGGGTAGTGTGGCATACCATGTGAAGGCTGCACCTATTAGTGTATTAGGAAACAGTCTCAAATGGTAATTAGAAAAATTTTTATAATTAGCCAATTCACCACAGTAGATTGTGAATCACGCTATGTGTTCTAAAGTGGACTGCCCATCCTCCCCAGAGAATAATGAAAACTCAGGGATGCGATATCCCCTAGGATATGGGTTGTCTCTATCAATAGCATCAGGGTATGGCTTATGAAATTTAGGACGACCAATCTGGCGCAGCCCGAGACTATACAATTCCTGCACAACATCCCTCACAGCATCTAGATCAACTGCTCCACCTCTTGGAGCTTGAGGTAATGGTAGATAAGGTTGAGGTATTGCATTAGGCCCTTAAGGAAATCGTAAATTGACTAGAGGAAATGCCATCTATCCATGGGGTAATAGAATTTGCCCTTGGTGAAAATTACACCCCGAGCTTCTTCCCTGCTGATTAGTCTTTAAATCATAAATTCCAGGTTGCAAATTGGGATTTGTCCTACTAAATATTTAGCTATTAGGAATCTATCTAACAGTATTAGAACCGTTACCATTGTTACCATTTTGAGTAGTATTTTGATTATTTCCTTTGCCAGGTTCTTCCCTTTTGTATGGGGGAATATACCTTTCGTCCATAAGATTCCGGACTCTAGGTCTGACGGTAGAAGATGCATTTCCAACATCTCTTTGGGGTTGCGCTGCCATCTTTGGAGATGTGTTTTGCTTCAAGCCCTCATCCATTTTAGTGAATGAGGCAGTAATTTTTTGCAAAGCCTGACTTATCGTAGTATTTATCAGAGCCAATGAATCTTGAACATCTTTCATTCCATTTGAAAGGATGGCTCGAGCATCTGAGCCCTTAGTTGCAGTTGCAATAGTATCAATAATTTTTATTTTTTAGCCATCAGAGCCAGTAGGTGCCCCACTTAAACATTGAGTTTGCTCACGAGGCACCATGTTGTCTTACTATTCAGTGTCATCACCAGTAGCATTTACTGGCAGGTTGTTGGTAGAGTCACCAACATCAGAGATGTCTTTTCCACTTCTAAGTCTGGTCATCCCGCTAGAATGTATCCCACCAAGCGTGCCAAAAGATTATTGGTGCAATTTTTAGCTACTTCAAGTTTTGTGAGCGTGCCAAGGAAGACAGATTTCTCAATTTGATAAATACTAACTTCTTTCAGACAATTGCAAATTTCCAAATTCCTTTACCACAATTTGTTTGAGTTCTAAGGGATTTAAAAATTGTAATTAATGATAAACTGTAAAGTATTTTGCTAGAGGTAATGATAAATTTGCTAAAGGTAATGATATATAAGCTGTAGGTAATGATAAATTGAAAATTGCATTAAAAAAGCAGTAAGTACAATATTGCTAGAATGAAAGCGTAAAAATGCTAGAAGCTAGAGGAAATGGCTATTTAGAAATTGCTAAAATTTGGAATTGTTGAGTGTTGATGATTGTTGATTTTTTGTTGATTGGATTGGTTATTGTTGTTGTTTTGATGCTGCTGCTTGCCTTTTATAATCCATCAACTTAGTCTAGAAGTTGAGTCTCATAACTCTTCAGCTTGCTATAGAAGTTGAGTCTCATAACTCTTCAGCTTGCTATAGAAGTTGAGTCTCATTAATTTTGCCAATAATTACCTTCATTAATTTCCTGTAACCTGCGACCCTTAAATTTCCTCCATTAATTCAACAGTCCCTTTGTTACCTTCTAGTTACTTCCAAAGACTTCCTTTACCAGCACAACAAATCCTCCTCTTCAAGTAATTAAATTCAAGTGGGCTGGACTAAATGCAATTGGCTCACTTTGGGCTTAAAAATTAATTATGAGCCCGAAAATTTGTATTGGGTAAAAACAATATATAAATTCATTTTGGCCGATTTGAAACCGGAATTGGTCCTAAACCGGTCTCCAAGCCAGTTCAACCCAATTCTGAAATTTGACCGATTCTAGTTTTGATTTTGATCAGTCCAATTCTGGTTCAGTTCCGGATCGAAACCAGCCTGTGGCCACTCCTACTCATGTGTATATTAGTGGTAGACTTAAACATCATATGTAAATAAATAATACAATTATAGAATATAAAACTTATTATTATAATTGGAAGAGCAATATTATTATATCTATAATATATCTAAGATAAATTTATACAATTATAATATACATTATCTGTTCTGAAATAAGTCAAAATTTTAAATTAAAAAATTCATAAATTATTATATAACTATAAGATACACATATATATTTTTTAAAATTCTATTTATAATGTATTACGTATTATATTTGAATTATAATTAGTAATTATAATTTAAACTTTAATTATTAATATAATTTTATACTATTTATACTCTTACACACAAACACGCGAATATGGGTAAAACTTTTCGGACAAAGAAAGATATATATTTTTATATATTGATAAAATTAATTTTCATTTATTTTGCAAAAGTTTTGCAATTAATACAGATGATTTTGGTTTATATTTTTAGAATTTAAATTTTGAAGTTTTATATTTATAAATTAGATAGATTAAAATTAAAAATAAATATTTTTTTTACTTTATTTATCAGTAAATCTAAATAAAAAACATAACTTATTAAATAATTATAAGGTCGATGTATAAATATTTTATTTTTAATATACTACGTGTTATATATGAATTATAAGTAAAAATTATAATTTTATATTATTATTATTTATATAAATTTACACTACCTACAGCACATATAAAAGTAAGCAAAAGCCTTAAAAAGTTTTTTTTTTTTTTTTAAAAAAAAGAAAGAAACTTTAATGAAATGATGGGAAAAAGGACTTATTCCAATATATTTTTATTTAAATATTCTATATATAACTAATTCAATTATTTTGAAAAGATAATTAATTAAAAAAATATATTTTTTAGGCAATACCAAAGAAGAAATTTTTTTTATTTAGTTAATTTTTAAAATTTTAGTTAATCTAATTTTTTTAAAATTTAATGATAAATATAGAAAAAATTATTTTATTTTTGTTTAAATCTATTTGAAATTTTTAAATACAAGCTAAAATTACATTTATTAATTTCAAAACTTTTAATAATCAAATAAAAATTATTTTTGTCATTATATAAAAAATATATATTCTTTTTTGTTCATAAAAAAATTTACTTCCTATTCGTACTTGTATATATAGTATAGATATAATTTCTTTTTAACTTTTTAATCTCCTTCTACATATATTATATATATTGTAAGATTGTATAAATAATATTAATAATAAAATATAAATTATAATTACTAATTATAATTCATATATAATATGTACTATATTACAAATAAAATGTTTTTGTAAAATATTTATATGTGGACCTTATAGTTATTTAATAATTTATGTAATTTATTTAAATTTGATGATAGATGTGGTTAAAAATTATTTTATTTTCTTTAAATCTATCTAATTTTTAAATATAAAAGTTCAAATTTAAATTTTGAATACAAAAGTAAAAATATTTTTATTAATTTCAATATTTCTAAAAATTAAATTAAGTTTATTTTATCAATATATAAAAAAATATGTCTTTTTTCATGTAAAAATATTTTACCCCTATTCATGTTTTTATATATAATACAAATATGATCATAAGATGATTTTAATTAGTGAGATTGTACTATTATTTATATTTTTTTTTCAAAATATTTCTAATTTTTAATATATGAAAGATTTATATTTTCTATATATAAGACAAAGCTTACACACCCATGCTTATCTCACTTTTTTTTTTTTCCTAATTTGATTTTATCTTTACTTTGAACAACAATTGAAATTTAAACAACTAAATTCATATTAAAATTCTAGTCATCTCTTTTCTTTCTTTTTTCTTTATTCTTTCTAAAAATTTTCATTCTTGGCCATTATCGATTATTTCTTAGATTAGTGGTGATCTTTTATTATTTTTCTATTTTATTTAGTTTATTCTATTGTTTACATTCAATAAATATAAATGCTTGAACCATTTATTTTAATTTTGTTGGATTTTTTGAATTTTCTTTATGGAGTTAATACTCTTTATAAGATTTGGGTATTTATCCTTTATAAAGCTTTAATATTTCTTCATTATAAAATTTTTATTGATATTTCAACAAGTAAAATCATTTAAAAATCAAAGAGTTAATTTACGGCTTATTAGAGTAGAGCGTACAGATTGTTGATTGCATTAAAAAGAATTCTGTTAACGCAATTGAAGAATAACAATAAGAAATTTTACTATTTGAATGAAATTTTATTTTGATACTTGTTAGTTGTACTATTAATTATTTATATTATTTTTTTAATCAAAATATACTTTTAATTTTCAATAAATGAAAACATTTTTTCCATAAAACAACAATTACAATTTAGTTGAATAAAAGTAAAATAATTACACCAATTTCTTAAATTTTACCATTTAACGTTAAACTTTTAAAATTCTTTATAAAAATCTATTTGGAAAATAAAAAGATAGAAACATGATAAATAATTTTCACCTCTTCACTAATAGGATAGGTATATCTGTGTGAGACTTTAACTCTTAAATCTTGACCAAGTTCATTGTTCCTTAAAACTTCTATTTTCAACCACCATCAATTATCTCTTTGATCAATGGTAGTCTATTATTGTTTCTTTTGTTTATTTTATTTTCATTATTTTCCTTTAAATAAATATAAAAATTTGATATATTTATTCTATTTATTTTTTTTGGTGAATTATTTCTTAGATCAATGGTAGTCTCTTATTGTTTCTCTTGTTTTATTTATTTATTTTTATTTTTTTAAAATAAATATAAAATTTTGATATATTTGTTCTATTTATTTTTTTTGGTAAAATTTATTATTTTTCTTTCATGAAATTTTTGCTATAAAGATGATATTTTTTTATATTGCTAACCGTAAGTATATTGATCGCTAAAGTGATATGGTGTTGGAATAACAACAATTCAAGTTTTAAAATTTATATAATTTTTACAATTAAGTCATGAATGCTTAATTTTTAATAATCACGTTCAATAACTAATAAAAAAATAACTGTTAGTCCTATATCGTTAAGTGTGATGAAATATATATGCTTACATGGCAGTGTTTTCACCCGCTATACCAAATTGAATATAAAACTAGTTCTGATGTGGACCATCTAGCTTTATAGTTTATAAAACAGTTAGATGATAAAAGCACGTGAAATTGTGCATTAAAAGGTCATAACTTTTGACTCCGAATAAGTTATGGAGCCCACAATATATCAAATTTAAGCTCGTTTAGAGATCTATAAATATAATAAGGTTTGCCCATTGTAGCCAATTTTCAAGCTCAAATTCAATTGTTTGAACCATTTTCGGATGCTTTGAAGTTTTGCGTTCATTTATGTTTAATTATTTTTTGGTATTTTGTTGGGCTATTTCTTTCTATTTTTATTGGCTTCAATTGGGCCTTTTCTCTTTTCAGGATTTCAATTGGTGAACACTATATATATGTCCTATTCGGATTTGGAGTTAATTTTTGGTAAATTTTAACACAAAACAACTATTTCTCCCCAAATTTCAGCATTCTTTTAGAATCAATGAATTTGATACCTATTTCCTGATAATTTTAAATTCAACACGTTATAAAAGATTAATTTTCTAGTCTTTGTGCACGAATCAATAAATTTCAATACTTATCTAGAAATTTCCACTACGTCAAGTTCTTATTTGCACTTTGAGCACTAATCTAAAAAATTTTGACCTAGTGAGATTCGAATGTGAAATCTTTTTGTCATGAAATGACCTTAAAAAAATTGAGTGGAATCTTATAGTACTGAACCAACTCTTTGGATTATTATCCCCTACTTTCATAACATCAGTGGGTTGTTATATCTTTGGGAGTTTTTTCAGTCCACAAAAGCATCATTTCGCTTCAATTTCTATTAAAATGGTTATGATAGCCAAAAAGAAAAAAAGAAAGTTGTTGTAGAAGTTTGTTATAACATATACATATATATACTCCGCTAAACAATGAAAAAAAAATGTACCAGTTCCATTTAACACATAACTGACTGTTCCATTATTTGCATTAGCTTGTTAATTTTCTTTTTAAAAGTACATTTATGTTTCTTTAAAGACATAAGAACCCAAAAAAAAGTATCATATTACATTAACATTTCTAAGACAATTGAAAAAATTTCCAAGAAAAAGCAGGAAAGGAAAAGATAAAAATTGAACAAACAGAATTTCTAAAAGTTCATTTTTATCTCTTTTGACCCTTTTTTTTCTGGACTTCAATTGGAGTGTATACAAATTTTTTCTAGAGTTCTGTACCATAATTCCATTGCAATTTCATAATGCTAGCAGGGAGTAGTAGGCCAATGCTATTGGCAATGCTATGAGCATGCCAAATATTACCCTGTGACCAAAGAAAAAAACATACACAGAAAAATCTCATTATTGATTTAGTTAAAACATAATATAAGCAGAGATTTAATGTTTGTGCAAGTAATAATAGGTTACCCTGTGCTCAGTATGTCAGGATGAATGTTGTATTCTTTAGCAAAAACAAATGGAACAATCCCTTGAGGTAGAGCTGCCTGCAGTGTCCCAAAAAAAAATTGTTAGGTACATTGTATCCTCCAATGAGGCCTAGACCAGCTGGTCTAGGCGGAGGCTTTTGGGGCTCATATTCGATCCACAAAAACCATAAGAAATTAATTTTTGGATGATTTCACAGGTAAGACCAACACTTTGTTATGTTTGTAATGCATATGAGATTTCATGTGCCTTCATGGAGAAATTTGAAAAAATTCGATAATGGCATTTTCGTAATTATGGGCAAGTTTGGAGTTTCGGATTTTAGCGAATTCAGAGCCCAATTTCATTGAAAATGGGCCAAGGAACAAAACTCACCAGTTATGCTCGTGACGTCTATTATTTTTGGCCAAATTCCATCGTTTAGGCCTCGAAAAATGCATTTTAGTATTTTTTTGGACTTTTTCATATTTTTTTTCTATTAGGATTTAGTTTAGGGTTTTCTATTTAAGGGGTTTTTTTATTTTTTTGGAAGACAGTTTTGCTAAATTAATTGAATTTTCGTTTACCCTAAAATTCTATGAATTTTGTTGCCTACTCCCTGAATTTGAGAATTGCAGGTTATAGAAGATTTTCGAGTGGCATTCGTACACGAATCAACAATCGTTAATATTTATCCCTTTTAGACTTCCGCTACGTCAGTTTGGTATTAGAGCTATGCCGCCCAGAAGGCAAGCAGCGCAGGCATAACCACAACAGTGTGTAGAGGGGGTTTACGAGCGTGATAATCTACATCGTATTGAGCAACGATTCGAGCAACGGATTGAGCAGATGTTTGATCAGCAAATGGACACCTTGGTAGATTACCTAACAGAGAGGATGGGCGAATTATTAGTCAATCAAAATAGGGAGAATCCAAATCATGGTAGGATTCCTAATTTTGATGAACGCAGAAATTCTTTTACGGGAGGAAACGATAATGATGTTGAGTACATCAATGATTATAATGATGTGCCTCATAGACATCGTCGATAACATATAGAAGAGGATGATAGAAAGCATTGGGAAATAGGTATACGAACTGAAATACCTGAATTTCGTGGTGGCCTACAACCAGAAGAATTTCTTAATTGGTTGGCTACGGTAGAAGAGGTTCTGGAATTTAAGGGTGTGCCAAAAAATAAATGAGTACCCTTAGTTGTAACTAGATTTAGAGACTGGGCTATGGTATAGTGGCAGCAGGTGGAGCAGACCAGAGTCCGTTTGAGCAAGTCTAAAATTATAACGTGGGAGAAGATGAAGAAGCAGATGCGGGCAGCCTTTCTGCCTTACAATTATCAATGTTTGCTATACTATAAATTACAGAATTTGAGGCAGGGAACTCGTTTTGTTGATGAGTATACAACTGAGTTTTACCAATTGATTGCTCACAATGAGGTGCATGAGATAGAAGAGCAGTTGGTAGCTCGATATATTGGGGGCTTAAAGGAACAAATAAAGGAGATAGTTAACATGTTTGATCCATTTTCTATTTTTACGGTGCATCAGCATGCTTTACAGTTAGAAAAGAGGCGTCCTGGTGGTTATATGGAGCCTAGCTATGGGAACACTAGTAGTGGGGGCAGTAACGTAGGGATTGCAAGCAGAGTAGGATCAGCTCTGACTAGTGTGAAGAAGGCTAGTCCAAGTAGTGGTATTAAGTGTTTTACGTGTAGTGAGATCGATCACAGATAGGCAGAATACAAGTGGGCTGGAAAGAAGGTGATGTTTACTGAGACAGACGAATGCGACAAGGATGAGGATGCCTTAGTGGATGATGATCCTATATTTGATCTAGAGGCAGTTGATGAGGAGCTTGTGACTGGTGATGTGGGGACTACCTTACTGGTAAGGAGATCATGCCTCACTCCGAGGGCTGTTGACAATGATTGACTGTGAAGTAATATTTTCCAGTCAACCTGTACCATTAAGGGAAAGGTATGTAGGTTTGTGATTGATGCTAGTAGTTGTGAGAATTTAATTTCAGGGGAGGCAATTCAGAAATTGGGGATTGTTACTGAAAACCATCTAAAGCCATATAAGTTAGCATGGTTAAAATAAGGGGGCGAGGTGACAGTATCCAAACGTGCTCTAGTTTCCTTCTCAATTGGGGCAAAATATAGGGATGAGGTTTGGTGTGATGTTATGACTATGGATGCCTGCCACTTGCTGTTGGGGCGACTTTGGCAGTTTGATAGAGAGGTGACTCATAATGGGAAGACTAAAACTTATAGTTTCATGTTTGGGGATGTCAAAATTGTGTTAGTACCCAATAAAGAGTATGGGCAGTCTAAGCAATTAAGAGAAGATAGCAAGGGTTGTGTGAATTTGTTGACCCTGGTGCAATTTGAGAGGGTCATACAGGAAACTAAAATTGTGTATATCCTACTCCAAAAGGTGGTAGATTAGGAGGAGACCATACCAGAAGCAGCTTTACCACTTCTGGAAGAGTTTGTTGATTTATTTCCAGCAGAATTACCTGACGAGTTACCTCTAATGCATGACATTCAGCATCAAATTGACTTTGAACCTGATGCAGCTTTGCCAAATCGACCTCACTATAGGATGAGTCCTAGTGAGCATGAAGAATTGAGCAGGCAAGTGGAGGAGCGGTTACCGAAGGGGTTTATTCAAGAGAGTCTAAGTCATTATGATGTACTAGCCCTTTTGACACCAAAGAGGATGGTTCTTGGTGGATGTGCATAGACAGTCGGGCTATTAATAAAATAACTGTCAGGTATCATTTTCCTATTCCTAGATTGGATGACTTACTCGATCAGCATAGTGGGGCTACAATTTTTACTAAACTGGATTTGAAGAGTGGGTATCATCAAAGTCAGATTAGAGCTTGAGATGAATGGAAAATAGCCTTTAAGACAAGGGAGGGCTTGTATGAATGGCTAGTTATGCCATTTGGGCTATCAAACGTGCCAAGCACTTTTATGTGTGTCATGAATTAGGTTTTACAGCCTTTTATTAGTAAGTGCGTTGTCATGTATTTTGATGATATTCTGGTATACAGTGCTAACCCAAATGAGCATCTGAATCAATTGCGAGATGTTCTTAATATGTTGCGTAGGGAGAGGTTCTATGCTACAATTAAGAAGTGTATATTTTTAACTCCTAAGGTGCTATTTCTTGGTTATATGGTTTTAGGTAAGGGACTGCAGGTGGATGAGTCCAAAGTGGCAGTAGTGAAAAATTGGCCACGACCCAACACCTTTACTGAAGTTAGGAGTTTCTATGGGTTGGCTTCATTTTATAGGCATTTTATTCCATATTTTAGTAGCATTATGGTGCCTATTATTGATTGTATAAGAAAAGAGGGTAAGTTTGTGTGGACATATGAGGCTACAAAGGCATTTGAATTAATCTAAACACGCCTTACTACAGCTCCATTTTTAGTGCTGCCAGATTTTCATCAACCTTTTGAATTGCATTCAGATGCTTCGAAGGTGGGGATTGGGGCAGTTTTGAGTCAGAATAGCAAACCATTGGCATACTTTAGTGAGAAATTATTGGCTGCCAGGCTGCGTTATAGCACCTATGATATTGAATTTTATACTATAGTGCAGGCTATTAAGCATTGGCATCACTATCTATTTCAGAGGGAATTTATT
>CATIWO010526497.1:0-13180 GCA_949673435.1 Macaranga tanarius | reverse complement strand
ATGTGAGGAAAATATGTATGTGTGGAGACTGAGTTGGGCAGAGAGTCTCAGATGTGGCCATTAATGTGAGATATGTAAATGTGTGAGATTCTGAGACTGAGCTTGGCAGAGAGCCTCAGAAATGGCCACTTGTATATGAAAAATATGTGTGTGTGGAGACTGAGCTGGGCAGAGAGCCTCCACTAAAAATGAATCTGAGACTGAGCTGGGCAGAGAGTCTCAGATATGGCTATTAATGTCAGATATGTAAATGTGTGAGATTCTAAGACTGAGCAGGGCAGAGTGCCTTAGAAATGGCCACTTTTATATAAAAAATATGAAAAAGAAAAGAAAGAGAAAAGAAAAAAAAGTGAGCTTTATGTGAAATGTGTGCGACGTGTGTTGAGAACTCCGGCCGGATACTTACTTGCATAAAAATATATTTTTGCACTATATCATACCATATCTGTATATATGTTGAATGAGAGGATTATGTTGGTGGATTGCTTGGAATGTTATGAATTGATGTAATTGTGACATTAACAATTGAGGTTTGGTGTTTGAATATCTTTTGTGGTATTTGAATATTGATTTGGAAGGAGATGTCATTGTGGATTATTTGAAATAGGTGTTGATGTTCATCTATACATATCTACATGTATATGTTATTAAATGTTAATTGTTATAGGATGCTATCCCGACTCGGTATGCTAGCCCTAGTCGGCATGCCCTTGATTTTTCACTAAGTTGTTTTTTCTGAATTTTTGGACACCGAACTTGATTCCAATGCACTCCAGTGAACTTTGTACATTAGATACGCTTTATAATTAAGCTATTTCTTTATAGTTATTGTGAAGCAAGTTAATTCTATATTATTCCTTAATTAGCTCTTGAGGAGAACTATATGTATGCTTATCTTAATAATTGCTTATTGAGTCGTAAGCTCATTCCTTTGCAATGCTGGTTTTCAAGGCATAGTTAGCTAGAGTAGAAGTGTGTCCCTGTAGGGAGCTCAGGTGGGTCTGAGGAAAGCTTAGTGCAGTCATTTCCATCCTCATCATCATGGAATTTAAGCATTTTACAATAGAGTTCTTATGTGTATTTTAACATTTTGTAAATTATGTAATAAGTATTTTCAATATATGAATTAAAATTTTTAATTATATATATACATTTAACTTTTACTATATTTTTAGCATTGCCATGTTTATGAAGTGTATTATGAACATGTATATGTAGTGCTGGAGGGTGATACATTAAGTGCTATTAGAGCGGGGATTAGATTTTCTTGAGACATGAAATATGATGCATTCATGACATATAGTTGATGTGCGTTGCACATGTCAGGATGGAAGGACACCAAGCTCAACCCATTGGCCCAAATGTGTCACTAGAGTTCATTGATAGATAATACATATGCATGCATTATGTGAGCTTGAATAATTTTTCATTTATAATTCTCTATAAGTTGAATACAATTGTATTTTGAGATTTAATTAAATAATGAGAATAATAAGTCAAGAGCAAGTAGGTAGCACTGTTAATGAGAACTATGAAAAATGAGAGAGTAAGGTGCAAAGGTATTTATAGTCTTAGTGATTTTCCCATAGCAAAGGACAATTATATAATACGAAAAGAATTTTAGATTAAATTGATTATACTGATGCAAAAAAAATTAGTTATGCAGTGTCATTGTTTGAACAAGATATATGATGTGATATGAAATAAATATATGGATTGTGAGGATGTTGAATTGTAATTGAATGTGGAATGAAGTGAGCTATGGCTATTAAAATATGAAGATTAATGTGAATACATTATGATCTTGGCAATGCTCATGTATTACCAATAATAGTATATTGGTGATGCTCAGTTAGATGTAATTGTAGTGTGGTAGATAACTGAGCCCTAATTGAGATTGTTTATTGAAATATAGTTATTTTATTGCAGGATTGGCCCTACTTTAGTAGGGAAATGTCTACATTTTAGGGGAGATTCTGCCAAATTTTTGGTAGATTCCTCGTAAATTGAGCTTTTATCGTTAGGTTCTTATGATAAAGCCTTGTGTGCAATGGATGACTTATGATCTATAGGTTGTGATATGAAATTGTGAAATATGGGAGAAACATATAACAATGAATTTAGAAGATGTGAAGAAAGTTAGTTTAGTCAATTAATGGGAAAAACATATAGAGACTCGGTGAAAATTTCATTATGTGTTGAAAAGGTTATTAGGGAAGAGAGAGAGCTTTCAAAGCTAAAAGAATCTAGGTTTTAAACAATATAAATTTAGAGGATATAGTGAGCGTTTGTTCGACTAACTAATGAAGGAAAGACTTAGTAAGGAATTTGAAGAGTCTAAAAGATGAAAACTTGATGGTAATAAGAATTTTGCTTAGAACTATTACCTAATAGAAAATGTGTGAACTTAATAGTTATGGAGCTGAAATAAGGAATAGTATTATTTTGGGAATAAATTAGGTCTGGAATTATTATGATAGTATAACTTATTATGTAAGAAGATCATTATACATATTCGGAGTAAAGAAAAATAGAAATAGTGGGTGAAGAAGAAACTATATATATTTGATGATTCTAGTTGCAATTACATCATATGTGATTTGAAATAGGCAAACAGTCTATTTAATTGATGTTGAAGATTGAATGAAGATTAACTCGAGAAGAATGGGCGAATTTATATAAACTATTGAAATTATTTTAGTATTGGAAGGTAGATTTGGAATGAAAGTATACCAGGATCGCATCAATATTGATTACTTTATTAGGGGAGCTGAAAGAGATAAAAAAGAATAAATTTATGAATTGAATAGTACACTACGGAAGCATTAATTTTGTTTATATAGAACAAAGATGATAGGGAGTAATTATGTGTTGATTATGAATTAGTGAACTATATTTTGATGAAGACTAATTATTTATTCTTTTGAGATGAGGACTCATTTGATTAATGGAAAGATGTTATAGTATTTTAGAGAAGAATAAATTTGAGAAATTAGATATTAGTAACTTTGGATAGCATAATGTTCTTTTTCCGAGACGACATTCAAAATTTGGTGGATATCAAAAATCTTTGATTATATCATTAGGAGTGATTAATACATTAGATATAAGTATGATATTTATAAAAAAGCTTTTTTAATGGTATTTGAATTAGTTGTGATTATTTTATTTGATAATGTTTTTATTTGTCAGATAAAGAAGAATATGGCAAGTATTTCTGAATAGTTTTGGCAGGGAAGAATAGTTGTATGTTACTTTAGTAAAAGTAAATTGAAAGTAAAGAGGTCCCTAGTACTCTCATTTCTCACTCTAAGATTACGAAAGTCTTCTTAGGTTTTTTTTCCTACTTTTGTGTGTAGGTTACTTTCTTGTGTCTGGTTTTACTTTTACTTGTTTTCATTTTTCTCTTAGTCATTAGTCCTTTATTCTTTTAGTTTGTCTGCACTCATGGCCAACAACGAGTCCATGCATTTGTCTCATGCACAAACAACAGTTATGGACTTAGAGGATGGCATTATGGGTCTGCAATTGGATGCAGCGGATTTATTTGAAGAGGAAGACTATGAGCCATCCTAGATCTTAGTAGGGAGGATTTTATCCAATAGACCTGATAATTTTCAGGTAATAAAGTAAACTCTTACTTCTATTTAGCATCCTATTCAAGGCGTTTCTTTCTTTGAAGTGGAAGGCACATGAGAGGAGGGAGGGAAACGATACTTATTTGAATTTTATAATAAAGTGGATATAGAATGAGTTGAAGAAGGTGGTCCTTAGTCTTTTGATAATAGTCAGATTGTCTTATAAAGGATTGCTAATAATGTTGATCCACAAGATATTGAATTGAATTTTTTTGCTTTCTGGGTTCATGTCTATAAAGTTCCAAATGGGTTCCGATCGGAGAAGGTGGCTAAACACATTGGCAACTATATTAGTAAGTTTATTGAGGTGGACTCTGATAGCTTTGATATTACAGGCCGGGCATCTATGCGAATTAAGATTGAGATTGATATTCGTAAGCCCCTTCCAAGAGTGATGAATATTAGTAAAACAAGGGGTAGTTGGTCTGGACTGGAATTCAAATATAAAAGGCTTGCGGATTTTTATTTCATATGCGGGTTGCTAGGTAATTCTGAAAGATTTTATCCCAGTCTTATGTAGAAGCTAATAGGGGATATTGTTCATAAATATAATAAGGAGATAAAGGTGTTTCACCGGCGAGGACAGAATTTTATCAGGGAAAGGTGGATTCGAGAGAAGAAGAACTCGGGCCCGTTTAAGGAAAGAGATTAGCTAGTGGTTAAACAAGGTAAGTTAGTAACTATAATTGGCAGTGGTGGCGAATATGGGAGTCATGTAACCTAAAATTTGGCTACATTTCAGCCTTTGATTATCACGACCCCTATTCCTATGGGAAAGGAAATGATTGTGCAGGCTCTTAATAAGGAAGTAGCTGGTTGGGACAAAGAAGTAAACTCTAGTCAACATGGGCTTCAACTTATGGAGTCCAAAAGAAAGAGAGGAGATGATGTGGATACTATGGATGTTATCTTTAGGTCAACCTAGTTCTTCAAGCCCAGATGATTTTATTGAACCTATCAGTGTCTTTTTAGAGCATGCTATGTCTTCTTCAGAACAGTCGATCCAAAAAATAAGTTATCGACGGGCCCTAGCTACCAGGCCTACCGGAAGCAATGAGTGTCTTAAGTTGGAACTGTTATGGACTAGGAAATCCATGGACAGTTCAACTTCTTCAGGATCTTGTCCATCGAAAGAGACCTGATTTTATTTTCCTTATTGAAACTTTATATTATAGAAATAGAATAGATTTTCTTAAAATTAAATTGGGCTATTTTGGGCTCTTTGTAGTAGATTGTATTGGGCATAGTGGTGGGCTTGCCCTTATATGGAAAACTAATGGATCTGCTTCTTTGCTTGGTTACTCTAGGCATCATATTGATGTTTTAGTTTATTTATAAAACCAGCTGTAATAGAGGTTGACTGGTTTTTATAGTTTTCATGAGAGAAGTTAACGACGTGCTTCTTAGGATTTTCTTTGCACTCTAGCTAATCAGAGCTCTCTTTCGTGGTGTTGTGTTGGTGACTTCAATGATATCTTTGGAAATTATGAAAAAAGAGGTCAGGTTAGCCATCGTAGCTAGTTACTTAATGGGTTCCGGCTTGCTCTTGAAGATTGTCATTTATCAGAAGTCAAAATGATTGGTAATCCATTCACATGGTTTAGAGGCTTGGGTTCTGTGGATTCGGTGGAAGAAAAGTTAGATAGAGTTCTTGCTAATATGGATTGGTATCTCAATTTCACTTCGGCTACTGTCTAAAATCTTGGTATTTCATCATCAGACCATATGCCTCTATTTAAGTCTCTGGTGTTATCTACTTATGTGGTTAAGAAGAGACTATTTCGATTTGAGAATCATTGGTTAAGAGATTTTGGTGTTTTTGATGTTATCAATGAGTCTTGGGGTACTGATCCTCATCTATCTGTCCCGGCTCGAATCTCCCACTGTGGTGAAAAGTTGATGCATTGGGGATTGTATGGGATTGGCAATTTTAAGGGAAGAATTAAGAGAGCTAAAACAACTCTGAGTAGGCTCAATAGTGGTTGGGATAGTAAATCGAGAGATGCCTATATCTATGCTAAACAAGATTATTTCGAAGCTATAGAGTAACAAGAGATTTATTGGAAACAACATTTGAAATAACTCTGGTTAAAAAAGGGGTGACTCTAATACTAAATATTTTAATTTGTCTACTACTGTTCGTCGGGAAAAAATTATATTGTAAAGCTTTATGATCCATTAGGAAATTGGTGTGAGTGGGGAAATGGTTTGGAGGATCTTATGCTAGATTATTTTGACACTTTATTTTCTAGTAATGGAGTTGATTCTGTGGGGGTTCTTTCTTATATTGGTCCGCTAGTTTCTGAGGACCAAAACAAGTTACTTATTTCTGAGGACCAAAATAATTTACTTCTTTCTCCATTTTCAGCTCATGAAGTCAAAGATGCTTTATTCTCTATGCATCCAGAGAAATCTCCAGGCCTAGATGGTATGAATCCGGCTTTTTTTAAAGATGTTGGGATTTTATTAGAGTAGATGTAACTGCAGCCTGCTTGAATTAACTTCAAAATTATTGGCTGCCTTATGGGTTAAATGACACTTCTATCATGCTTATACCTAAGAAAAAGGAGCCTCGCATGATGAGTGACCTTCTCCCAATTGCTCTTTATAACGTCCTCTATAAGATTGTTTCAAAGGTGCTAGCAACTCGATTAAAAGTAATCCTCCCCAGTATTATTTCTGAGTGTCAATGTGCATTTGTGCCGGGTAGATGCATTTCAGATAATATTATGATGGCTTTTGAGCTTATGCATTATTTTAAAAGGAAGCGGCAAGGTAAAGATGGGCATGTTGCCATGAAGATTGATATTTCCAAAGCCTATGATAGGTTGGAATGGAGTTTTTTAAGGGACATTATGCTTAAGATAGGGTTTGCTTAGAGGTGGTTTGATCTAATTTTTATGTGTGTGTCCACTGTTTAATATCATATTGTTCATGATGGTGAAGAGTTGGGTCTGATTATGACTTAACGCGGATTACGAAAAGGTGATCCCTTATCGCCGTATTTGTTCATTATTTGTGTGGAAGGTCTTTCTTCACTTTTGCAATCTAAATTATCTGTTAGTCAGCTTCATAGTGTTCGTATAGCTAGAAGAGCCCCAAGTGTTTCTCATCTCTTTTTTGTCGATGACAGTCTCCTATTTTTTAAGGTGAATCTTAATGAGTGTGCTACTGTTTTGGATGTACTAAAAGCCTATGAAGCTGCTTCAAGTCAGTCTATTAATCTCTAAAAATTGTCTTTATTTTTTAGTGCTAATATTAGATCTATCATAAAATCCTGCATCTAATCGCAGTTGGGTATTGACTGTAACAGTGGTCATGAGAAGTATTTAGGTTTGCCATCTCTCATTTAGAGGAATAAGAAGGTCATTTTTTATTTCATTAAAGAGAAGGTCTGGAGCCGGTTAAATGGCTGGAAAAGAAAATTTATATCGTAAGCGGGTAAAGAAATTTTACTCAAAATGGTGGCTCAGGTGCTCCCTAACTATGCCATGTCTGTCTTTCTTCTTCCTTTGGACCTTTGTGCTGAATTGTAAAGGATGCTAAATTCTTATTGGTAGGGAGATGGATGAAATTCATCAGGTATTAAATGGAAAAGTTGGCAAAATATGTGCTTTCCTAAAAGTAGAGGTGGTATGGGCTTCAAACGTATATATGAGGTTAATATATCTTTTTTAAGTAAGTAGGGATGGAAGTTACTGACAAATACAGGCTCCCTTGTTCAAAGCCCAATATTTTCCTCATTTTAGCTTTCTAGAAGCATCTATGGGATATAACTCGAGTTATATATTACGTAGTATCCTTGCTGCACAATCTGTTGTGAAAGAAAGATGTCATTTTCATGTTTGTCATGGTAGCTCTATTTCTATTTTTCGTGATCCTTAGTTGAATAATGCTCAGCCTTTTATTTCCTCTATAGCGCTAGATGGGTTAGAAGACATCACAGTGAATTAGCTCATGAAGGTGGAATCTCGAGCTTGGGATGTTGATCTGATTAGGGACATTTTTAATACTAGAGATCATGCCTTAATTCTTCAAATTCCTCTTAGTAGCAGAATTATTATGGATAAATGGATTTGGGGGCATGATCCTAAAGGTATTTTTTCTATCCACAGTTATTATAAGGCCATGAATGCAGATTTCTCAGAGTTACATTTGGTAGGCCATCCATCCTTTTGGAATAAATTCTAGAATCTTAAAGCCCCCCCAAAAGTGAAAAATATGGTGTGGAGAGCTATTTCTAATTGTCTTCCTAGTAGAGTTTCTCTTTAGAAGAGGTGTGTTGATGTTTCTTCTAGCTGCCCTTGTGTGATCTGTGGGATTGAACAAATGTCCATATTTTGATTACATGTCCATTTGCTGCTAGTTGTTGGGACCTTGCAAATATTAGTGTTACTGTTGTCACTGGGGATTATTTTTATGAGTGGTTAAAGCATGTTTTGGATTGTGTGAAAGTTGAAGATGGCGCCCTATGCCTAATGATTATCTGGGCTATTTGGCATGCCCGTAATGATCGTGTATGGAACTTGAAATGGAATTCTCCAACTAGTACTGTTAATTTTGCAGGTCCTTTTCTATTCAGATGGAGAGAGGCTCAGAGTAAATAAGGTTTTGCAAGTTTTGTTTTTGGTACTCCACCTGCTATAGGGGAATTTAAGATTAATGTTGATGCTGCCCTATTCTAGTATGTTGGCAATGTTGGTATTGGTATGGTAGTAAGGAATGGTTATGGGGAGTTTGTTACTGCCAAGTCCCTTTGCTTTCAAAGTTTTTATGATACAAAGCTTGCTGAAGCTATTGGGGTCAGAGAAGCTCTTAGCTGGGTTAAAGACATTGGCTGGCATCCTATTACTATTGAGATGGATGCATTGTTAATTTTTCAAGCTTTGACTACTGCAGCTAAAGATGACTTAGAGTTTGGAGTCATCATCAAAGACTGCTTGAGTATAATTTCTTCTTTAGACAGAATTCATTTGTCTTGGGTTAGGTGACCTTCGAATCAATCTGCTCATTATCTTGCATGAGCAGCTGATTCTTTGACAGGTCCCAATATTTGGTTTTATAATTCTCCTAGTTTCTTGTCTTCTGCTCTTGTTTTGGATTTGCATTAATGAAGATTCTTTACTTTGTTTTAAAAAAAAATTAAATTGAGAGTGAGGAAATTATTTTCCTTGAGAAGGAAATTATGAGGAGAGTGGATTGAAATTTATTAACTAAGCTATAGAGGATAATGTAAAGCAAATACTATTACTTTCGTGTTATATTTTTCAACTTATGATTTAGAGCTCTTTGTTATTAACTAGATTAAGAAAGTTGGAAGACATTAATTACGGGAAATAATAGAAGTTTAAACATGTCTTCACTCATAAATAAGTGAGTCAAGGTAACTGAGATGTCATAAATTTTGATTTCTTGTTATGATGGTCAACAAAGAAAGCAACATAAAAGAGTTAATATATGGAAAAGGGAATATCAATTTTTGCAGAAGTTGCAACCACTAACAGTATTAAAATAGACTCATAGTACCAATTCTTATAGGAAATCAGAGTTATGGTATTTGTGTACATGATTTTATTATAAATCGAATTATGGATAATGGATTGAATTAGATGAATTAGAGTGAAAGTGAGATGTATTATATATGATTTGATGTGTGGTTTTATGCAGGAGCTATAAGAGAAAGGTAAAACTCTCATTGGTTGAGGTGAAAAGTATTTTAATAAGTAGTTATTAAATATAATAAATGGGATATAGGTGATGATTAATGTTGTTTATAGAATGTTAATATTGTTTAGTTCGTGCAATGAGTGTTTGATATATTAAAAATGGTATATGAGTGTTATGTTTGTGTAATATGCCAAGTGAATATAATATGGGCTTGGCCTTGTTCTTGTGATATCCATGTTAAAATATGCATATAAATGAGTATGATTCTTGAGCTATTATATGAGATATGTTGTGATGTGGATGTATGATGGTATATTATTTTGTAATTTTGTTATTTGTTCAGTATATGTGTAGGCGGCAGGGTTCAGCGCGCGCCCAAGTGTTCGGCGACTACGGTACTGTGCGGGCTCAGGGCCCACTAGGAGTACAACGTTGGGCCTTTTTAAAGGGCTTTGGTTGGAGAATGGAGTCACCACCCGGATAAAATCCGGGACACACTTTACAGCAACTGGATTCCACAGAGGAAGCTCAGCAGCCGTCCTCAAATATTGGGTCCGGAAACTGGGTATGGGCTTTTAGCGGCCCACCCGACCTTGCGATCGGCCTCCGTTTGTGTTTTATGTTTTATTATTTTTAATTATTTAATTATTTATTAAATTACATGCAAATGGCTATTTTAATTGAAACAATTATCAAATTTTACAATTTAGTCCAAGTTGATTAAATAGTCCAATTTACATGCAATTTTATGTTTAACAACCATTCACAACAATTAATCAAATAAACAATAATAAGACATAAATAAAGCATACAAATAAATGGAGGGAGGAGAAAAGATTAAAAATCCCACAATTAAGAATAATTAAATAAAACAATAAATCCTAAAAATTCTAAAATAATAGGAAATGTCCATTACTGTTGTTCCAGCACCATCTTTAAAGATTCAATAGTCTCTAGATATCATCAGAACTCTACAAAAGCAACTCGAGAATTAAATAAAAAAATTAATTAAGTGCTCTGCGGGATAAAGGCGCCGCCTCTTTTGATACAGAGGCATTGCCTCTATTAATGAATAAAGAGGCGCCGCCTCTTCAAAGAGGCGTCACCTCTGTATCTGCAGAAAGTGCACAGCAGAAAATAAAAACAAATTAAACAGGTATAAAAAAGGATCCAGATGTTACCAATTACAGTCACAAAGTCAGTATGACTTCAACTCATATTCAAATAAATATAAACTATGATTCTAAAACAATCAAAGATTAGAATGAATGAAATTTTAAACAAAAACTGAAGAAATGAAATGAAAATTTACTGAGAAATCGAATTTGAAATTAATTTAGCCCTCAGAAATGGTGTTTGAATGAGCTTCCTTGCTCCTGGACTCCAGATGCTTTCCTCTTTCTCTAATTCTGTTCTCTTTTCTTTTTTTTTTTAGCTCTTTTTTTTTGTTTCTTTAAACTTGCCAACCCCCTTTTTCCCTTTTTCTTTGGTTTTTATAGAGGTTTTCTACCTCTAAGGTTGCCCTAAACCTTCTACCTCCTCTCCCATGAACGTGGGGGAGGAGTTATAGAACATGGGGGAATCCCACGTTCTGTCATTAATGCCCATTAATTTTTTTTTCAGCTCAGACACGAAGAGGCGTTGCCTCTCTAATTGAAAAGGTGCCTCCTCTTGACTGGAGAGGTTCTGCCTCTACTACTAGATGAGGCACCTCTACTACAAGAGAAGGCACCTCTAGGCCTTCAAAGCCCAAAGGGCTTTGCTCTGATAGGCTTGGCCCATCAGACCACCTGAGCCTGACTTTTCTGGGCTGAACCCTTCTTTGAATAGGGTTTAATTAATCAAAAATTTTAAAGGTATTTAGAGTTGAGTTCCTCAACAATTGGGCTTTAGTTGCCATTTTTCATCATTGGGCCTTTCTTTTTCGGGTCGGCTAAATCGTAGTGCCCACAGTTTGCCCCCTGGTTTTTGGAAAACTGAATAATTTTCTAAATCGGATTTTTCAAAAAGCAAAAAGAAAAAATAAATTCAGAGATTAAAAGGATATTCTTCAATCCTGAGATCCTATTGCTAGACCGTCAGCCTCAAGTACAACCCGAGAGGTTTTGCGAGACTAGTTGATTTATTGTTTCACAACAGTGTAATTGTCATACCGTCATCCTTGATGTTCAAAATAAGAGGTTGGAGACTTGTTGCTAGGGTTTCCACCCATCAACCTCGGAGTTAACTATCCGAGAGGACATCCCAAACTAATCCCGTCAGTCTTAATGTTCAAAATTAAGAGGGAAAATTCAAACCGGTCAACCTTGATGTTCATGAAATCAAGAAGTTTTTAAAAACATTTCAAGCCGTCAGTCTTGATGTTCAAAATCAAGAGGCCTTTGAAAATATTTTAAGAAAACAATGAGCCATATCACCACTTCGGGTGTCAAGAAAAAAGTGAGTGCAATGGGCCATATAACCACTTTGGGCGTTAGGCGAATACAAATGAAATTAGCCATTTAACCACTTCAGGTGTTAGGTAAATGAAATGAAATGAAATGAGCCATATAACCACTTCGGGTGTTAGGCGAATGAAATGAAATGAGCCATTTAACCACTTCGGGTTTTTAGGCAAATGAAATGAAATGAGCCGTATAGCCACCTCTAGCGTCAGGCTAGAACAAATGAAATGAGCCATTTAACCACTTCGGGTGTTAGGCAAAAACTATTTCTTAAAAGATTTTACAAAATGATTAAAACACAATCTAAAAAATAAAAGAGCTGACACATGAATGATTGTAATCCTTGAAAGCTTAAAAATAATTTTGACAAACACAACTTCGTGTGATGAAAAAAATATGCATTATTCAATGCATGTATGCATGAGATTTAAAAATAAATAATAGCCGAATGTCTCTTCCATTTAGAGCTTATCTTTGGGATTGGTGCCCTCTTCTACCATAGAATTTGATTTTTTTAAAAAAATTGAGTCTATCATAGACTGCTATTGAGACCAGTATTTCAAAATGAAAATAAGCCAAGACCTCCAAGGGTTAGATTGGGATGTCGATTCAATATTACAGGAGAGTTGAGAGTACTTTCAATATGGAAAAGATGCTTCACTTACCCCTCAGTGAGATGTTTTGTCACTCTTTGAAGTTCACATAATTGCCCCCCAGATGAAATTGCAACCATTTTTATTTTATGTTCCCTCTTTTGCTTAGGTCGTCCTCTTTTGAGGATTTTCGAACCTAACTGGGTCTTTCATTTTTTTTCTTTTATCTTCCCTCTTTTGCCTAGATCGCTTTCTTTTGGAAGTTTTTAATCTAGCTGGGTGGTTGCAATATCATTGTAGATGACCAACCATTCTTTCTGTAAAGCACATCGTGCTCAATGTCCATGTGGCTATAAATTGCTGACTTTCTAATGCTTATGTTGCCACTTTTGTTGTTGATTTAAGAATTTGCTGCTGATTAAAAGGAGTCCATGTCTAAGACTTCATATGCTAACATCAGTCAATCATGCACATTCTATACAATCACTTATTTGTTATAATTGTGCACACTACATTATGCTTGTTATTAACCAACCTTTTTAGGTTTTCTGGTTGACTATTTTTCAACTCACAATTGGCAGGAATTTTATTTTGAGAATTTCAGGGTTCGAGGTCGATGGCTGAGTGTTTGAATTGAAATTTGAACAAGGATTTTTCAAAGGTGGGGTATGAACAAGGATTTTCTCCCTTTTTATTCTTTTTTTTTCTTTTCCATTTCTTCATTCTTTTCCTTTTTTTTTTCTTTTCCCTTCTTATTTGTTTTTTTTTCTTTTCTTCTTTTCATTTTTTTTCTTTTCCCTTTATACTTTCTTCCTCCTTTTCTCTTTCTTTTTTTTCA
>CATIWO010526476.1:0-13216 GCA_949673435.1 Macaranga tanarius | reverse complement strand
ACTCTTGATAATAAACTTATTTAACATTGTACTAAGGGTAAATATTCAAATAAACAAACACTTTGATCTAAATGAATATTTTATTGCCATGGGGATAAATATACAATGTCTACATACAATAATGGCCCTAGGGCACATCTATACTAACATCAACATGATGTACAGATAAGGTTTTAGGGTTACCAATGTTGTTAATTCAAAATACCTTTCATTTGGCATTATCGCCAAAGTGACATTCCCTCTAATTTAGCTTTTAAGGAGTTGATTTTGCCTCTTATCACCTATTATTTGTCTTGAACATTCACTATCCAAGTGCCATTGATCCCTGCACTTAGTGAATTTTAAGTTCGCCTGTACATCATGGGAGCAAACAACCTTTTGGATCTAAACCTTAGTCGGTCTAGATTGGTTAGTCTTATAATAGTCCATTTATAGAAGATTAAGATGAAGTTTTCTATAAATAACATACATTACTAGTGTGTCCTAATCTCATGCAATAAAAGCATTTAGCGTTGACAAATATACTTTGTTTACTAACATGTGCATGCCTTCTATAAGAATGATAAGCATATACACTTATAGGCATAAAAGATTTGGATTGGGCATGTAAATCACAAGAACAATCATGCATGAATCTTTGAGGTCTAGAGTGCATATGTGTGTGCCTTTTGTTATACATAAATGCATAATTGGGTTGGGGCTTCTTACTTTAGCCTGAAGCCTTTGAGCCTTTGGAGACTTTCCATTAACTCCTTAATTTTTAGACTCTTCAGTTTTAGAGACTTGAGTCTGAAAGCTCATATGATTGGGAGTGAGATAATAAGGTAGAGAGCCTATAACAAACTTAAGGGACTTGATAATAAGGAGGTTTCATAACCAAGTCTAAACTTCACACTTGGATCCTTTTGACAATCTAATAAATTATTAAGGTTCTCCTTTCCTTTTTGAAATTTGGAAATGGTGCCTTTTAGCTCTAAAATTTCTTTTGAAAGCAACTCATTTTCTTTTTTAGTCTTATTAAAATTATTTTTCAAAGATAGAAAGGCTTTCAAAACATGAGATAGTTTCTCATTTAAGGAATTAAGTTTTAAAAATTGTTCTTTCAAATCCTTAAAACTTTTAGATAGTTTTGAAAGCTTCCTTTTTTAAAATCTTTTTCCTTTTTTAAAATTTTTTCTTTAAAATCAATTTTTGACATTTTAGGGCTAATTTACTTATTAAAGAGTTCTCATCATTATTAAAGTCATCGTCATTGTAATCATCAGTACAAAAAGAGTTAGAAGTATAGGGTACCACATTGTTATCTTTTAAACTTGAAGCAAAGGTTTGTAGCTTCTTGTAGCTTCTTGTTGCTCCTCTTCCACCTCGGATTTAGAAGAGTCATCCTAAGTAGTTTTGAATGCTTTTTTTATTTCCTTTCCTCCTTTAATTTTATGCTTAAGCCTTTGACATTCACCTTTAATATAACCGGGCTTCTTACACTCATAGCAAGTGACGTCTTTAGTTTTTTTGAGGTTACCTTTTCTTGAATCCTTGATCTTTGTCAAGAATCTTTTTATAAGGATGGCTAGCTCCTCTTCATTCTCACTTGAGTCTTTAGTTAAATCTTCATTACTTGGATTTTGAGAAGCTTTGAATGTAATGCTCTTTTTCTTCTCATTTTTTCCTTTTTTTTTCTTATTTCCTTTACCTCAAAGTAAACTTATGAGTGAGAAGCTTACCAATAAGAACATCAGTTGAAAGTTTGAAGAGATCACGAGCTTCCATAATAAAGGTTACTTTTGATTTTTAATCTTTCTTGGGTAGCACTCTTAAGATCTTTGTGTTAACTTCTTCTCTTGAGTAGTACTTGCCTAACTTCTTTAAGGTTGTCAAAAGAGCACTCAACCTATTTTTCATTTTGATGATGGACTCTTAAGGCTTCACCTTGACGAGTTCATACTTATAGATATGGAGTTGAATTTTCTTTGACCTCACTTAGATATTGCCTTTATAATTGTTTTCTAAGGTCTCCTATATTTTTTTAGTTGAAATGCAATATTGTACCTTATCTCCTTCTTTTCTAGAGATTAAAGTAAGAAGAATGGTGACAACCTTCTTTTTTCTATAATTTTCTTCCTTTTGCTTTTATGACCATCTTTTTTTTTTCTTTTAGAACCTTAACACCTTCTACCCTCTCCATGGGAGGATTCCATCCATCAAAAATTACATCCCATAGTCTTATGGCATCACTATTAAGATAGAGTTTCATTTTATACTTCCAGTAAGGATAGTCACTCCCATCAAAGAAAGGTATAAAGGTTTGAAAACTAAGATATTCACTCTCCATGATCTTGAATTCTAGTAATAAAGTACCTAAAACCTAATCTTTAATAGCAATTGAAAAACCTCTAGAGGAAGGGTGAATAAAGATTTTTAAATGCTAAAAAAGAAGATTGAATTTTTTTAAAAAAAAAATTAAAAAGGATTAAAGAGAGAAAAAAAGCAAGAACAAGCACATAAAAGACAATTAATTTTAGAGGTCTGAATTTTCAACCAATCATACTCTTCTACCTAACTTATTCCCAAGTTAAGATTTTGAAACTCAATCTTATTAATCAAGATTTATAATGTGTTTTTCAAGGCTTAATATCAACTTTTACAATAAAGCCATGAGTTTTGTAAGGCATACTCTTCAAACCTCATATCCCAAGTGTTTTCATAAAGCTAACACTCAAACCTATCCACCAAGTGTTTTTAAGGCTCATACTTAAATCTCACTAATAATCACTAAGAGTTTTACACAAAGCTTACTCCAAACCTATCACCAAGTGTTTTTAAGGCTCACACTTAAATCTTAGTTGATCTTGATTCTCATTACCCTTTTTTTTAACCTAAAGAAAGTGTAGATGATGGGATCCTAATAACTAGTCACTCTCTAACTCTTACAAAAGAGGTAGACACAAACTTAATAAGAGTTTATTTATAAAGAATGATATACAAAGAAAATTTTAAGAAAAGAAAAATGCAAAACTTTAATGAGCATAATTGATTGTCTTAATAATGCATCTACTTTGTTGATTTTTAACCTCTTAAATGTTATATTTAAGAGTTATTTATATATATGAAGTGAAAACTAGTTGTTAGGAACACTCCCTCTAAGCTTAAACCTTTGGAATAAAGTTCGATTTGGCCTTTAAACTTTTTAGAAAGGTTCAAATTAGCCCTTTTTGACCTTTTTCAACAATTTACCCCCTTAACTTTTCAATAAAGGTCAAATTGGCCCTAAAAATTTCATTTACACCCCTATTGTCTGAGATGTACATAAATATCACAATAAAAATTATAAATAACTCCCTTATACTTTAGCTAGTTACAAATTAGTCCACACTTCCATAGAAAGATTTAGTAAAAAATTAAAACTTTATTTTTTAAAATTATATTTAAGCCCTTAATTCATTTATGGTATATTATATTATTAAAAAAATTTATTTAGTCACCAATAACTTTTATAATTTTTGAAATATTAAAATTTATTTTATTTATTATATTATTAATTTGTATATTAATACCTAAAATTTTAAAATATTTTAACATTATGTGTCAAAATTTTTAAATTTTTTTAATTTGTATGACATTTTAATGAACTATCATATGTCATACAAAGATTAAATTATTTTTAAAAAGTTTGACACATATATTATATTATTTTAAAAATTTATGTATTAATATACAAATTAATAAGGGAAATTCTATTGTTACTTTGATTTATAGTTACTTATATTTTAGTTTATTTTATTTTAATCACCATATGATGAGAGTATATTTATTCATCTAAATGTGGTTATTTACAACATACATTTTACTTTGTAAAAATTAAAGTAACTATATAATACATAAATTAATAATATAATAAATGAAATAGATTTTAATATATTAACAAATTATTAGAAGTTATTGGTGACTAAATAAATTTGTCTAATAATATAATATACCATAAATAAATTAAGGGTTTAAATATAATTTTAACTAATAAATTTTTAATTTTTTACTAAATGCTTTTATGAAGGTATGGACTAATTTGTTAACTAGCTAAAGTATTAGGGAGTTATTTATAATTTTTATTATGATATTTGTATACATCTCAGATAATAGGGGTCTAAATAAAATTTTTAGGGCCAATTTGACCTTTATTGAAAAGTTAAGAGGGTAAATTATTGAAAAGGGTCAAAAAAGGCCAATTTGAACCTCTCTAAAAAGTTTAAGGGCCAAATCCAACCTTATTCCTAAACTTTTTTCACCTTTATTTATTAAAATTTTATGAGGAGGATGCTCATAATTGTGACATTTGGAAATATGACCATTAGGGCTTTATTCTAGCCATTACAACGTCTTTAATTCACTCGTGAGGATGCTCATAATTATGAGGGGGTAGTCATAACTATGAGGGGTCCTACCTATTCAAATGACTTGAATTTGGTTATCGTTTGGCTCATGGTGCTCCTCATGATCATAACCAAGTTCGTGAGGAGTTTTGGGATCTCTAAATGACTTTGTTTGCACTTTAATCCATTGCCTAGTGACCATAGCTTTGATCCAAACTTAAAAAGACACTTAAACACACAAAGTAGTAGTTCAAAATTGATTGTTAAAGTCAAAACAAAAGTTGATTATAGATTGATCATGCAAATAATCAATGTATCATTATTTAGAATCTTTGAGATGCTCAATTCTTGCTACAGTCTCATTAAAAAAAAAGAGAGAGTGACCCAGTTAGGATCGAAAACCTTCATAAAGCAGGTGGCCTAAGTAAAAGAGAGAAAATAAATAAACACAAAAGGAGATGAATAAAAAAAAGAAAGAGCTCGGTTAAGTGTAAAAATCTATATGGTCATACTCTGCACTACACTAAAATAGCCAACAACCATCCATAAAATACATAAATGTACAATAACATATTTCCTAAGAATTCAAAACAACTATTAGCATTTCCAATACCCAAAAATACCCTCTTAGCCTAGAAACAATCACATCAGCGTAGTGCACTATAATTATGATCTCTGGTTTCAATTCTCATTGAGTTACTCCTCCCAATATCAACTACGATCCCAATATCTTTGGCCATAAACTACCAGCTGGCTAACTTTGCCTAAGGAACCTTAACCCAAAATTCAAAGCGAGCCCTTCTCACCATGCAATAGAAAAATTCATTTCTTAGCAAAAGTTACTTAAAACCTTACCCATATTCTAGTATAAAGCCATAATCATTAGCATAATAAAGAATAACCATTAATATTACAAAGCATGATAATTAGCATTACATGGATACAAGCATACACATAAACATGCATTTGTACATACATGGATAAGGTACATACCCATGCTTGAACCATTTACATTAAAATCAGTGCATTTACAGCCTTAATAAAACATATACAATGACTCCCTCTGAATATGAGGAACAAGCAGATTCAAGACATATAAACAGAGTCCTTAGAAAAGAGAGTAGTCATAAAATTTCAAGAAAAAGTACGAATAAGCATAAAAGAGGGGAAAATTCCATAAGCTACTAAACATTGATTAAAAGGTTTGCACACTCATAATAAACACAAGCACATACACAATCACAATCCACTTGATTCCTCAAAAGGCTACAACGGCATTCGCCTAGTGCCTCAAAAGGCTATAATAACACTTTGTCAATTTCCTTCCACCTAACACTTTAGAAGGCTATAACGATATTTATATGATGCCTTAACAGGGTATAATGGCATTATCCCAGCACCTTTCGCCTAATTTTTTAGAAGGATATAATAGCATTTGCCTGATGCCTTAGAAGTCTACAATAACATTCACCTGATGCCTCATAAGGCTATAACAACATTAAACTAATGCCTTAAAAGGCAATAACAACACTACCTCAATTCCTTTTTCACCTAATTCCTCAGAAGACTATAACATTATTTCCTTTTTTGCCTAATGCCTTACAAGGCTTGCCACGAATGATCATGAGAGGATTTCACTAAACACTTTATCAAATTTAGTCAAGTTAAGAAATGACAAGAATTTGGATCCATTGAGCTATGATGGAGGTCCAATTACATGAGTAAGAGCTAAGAAGATGAAAGAGGCTATTATAGGGCTCGTTTAAAAGCATTTGGAGCTTATAGAGAAGAGTCAAAGTCAAATGTCAACTCATGATCAACATGGTCAACAGTCCATCAATTATGGATTTGAGCTCAATATATGTACATCTAATTCAATATGAAGAACTTGGGCCATAAGGAGTCTAAATATATAAATTGGGCTAAGAGGAAGCAATGAGTATGTGTTGGGTTTATTTCTAAGCCCAAGAATTACAAACAAGGTCAAATGTACATATGGTAGCCCAAGATGTATAAATTTGGCTAGCCTTAGTATTTATCTAGATTAGTTATTTTGTTTCCTAGTCTAATTAGGTTAGTAGTTATTTAATTATTATCCTAATCTAGTAGTAGTCATCTATTTGTTATCTAGTCTAATTAGGATTGTGTTATTATTATCCTAATCTAATTAGGAGGATAAAAGTTATTATTATCCTAATCTAATTGAAAGGATAAGAGTTATTAGTTGTCTATTGCTACAAGGATTAAGATTCTTATCCTTACAAGTAACTTGTTTAGCTTAGGATTAGAATAGCCTATATATACATGTAACAAACTTCAAATTCGGCAGATTTGATATTTTTTTTAAAATTGGAATTTTTTATGTTCTTGTGAAGAGATTTGCTTTGAATTTGCTTCTTAGTTGAGTTCTAAATTTGCCTCCTTTGATAATTAGAGTTCTTAGTTATTAGATAACTCAAGGGTTCTAATTCCTTTGGTTTATGCTAGATAGATCCTTGGGCAAAGTTCTAATAGATTGTTATAGTTTTTGTTAGTTAGATTAGCAAGGGTTATATCAGTTTGGTATCAGAGCTTAGGATCTAGTATAAGCTACGTATCCTTTACTGCTATGTTTGTGCATCAACATATAAAAAATTTATTACATTATTCAAAAGGAATTTAGCAGCAACAAAACTCACCATCAACTTTGCATGCAAGTGATTCGGCCTCAACAAAAATAAGAGAAGCCGTAAGATTATTAAAGTTCTATTCAATTGTCGATTGCACCATCTTGCACCAAATCATGTAAGTAGCAATTCCAACCCTTGAAAACTCATCACATCTACAAATTTTCTATTTATTTTCCTTCTTACATCAGCCCAAGTACTGCCTACATCATTCTAACCTTTTACCCCTTCTTTTCACCTGTTATCGTAAATCTTGGAACTCAATCTTAAAGAAAATATCCAAGATTCAATCATTTTTAAAAATTCAAAATCTTTCACCTTACATCACATTATTCATCACCTATAAAAGCCAAAAACACAAAAAAAATTGTGCATAAATAGCCTCAAAAATTAGACTTACCCGAAACCACCCGAAAAGGCACCAAAATCACATATTATGATTTAAGCTTCAAGAGGTGTTTGGAGGCTTTCTGATCTGTTTAGTTTCATGTTTTTAGTGATATTTAATTAAAAAAAATTAAAAAGTCAAAAAGTTAAAAAAGTCAAATTTAGTTGTGTTTTCTTCTTGTTTGGTCGAATACACTATTAAGGCTATAGTCCATTCTTTCCATTAATTATCTTTAGTTATCAAAGGTATAAGATTTATAATTCTCTTTAGAAGTAGTAAAAGTTTAGCTCAAATAAGAACTTAAAGGGAATTCTGTGTGTGATTGAATTAGTGAGTGCATTAGAGTGATACTAATCCATTCGAGTGAAACACGTGAGGGAGTGTTAGAATAAGAATTTTCTATCATTTTCTTACAGGTTTACATCATGAATCCTAAGGAGAAAATCACTTTGGAGGTGATACAAGGGATGTTACAGAAGATGATGGTACAACAAGAGGATATGAGGAGTGAAAACTATAAGGTCCAAGAAAGGTTAGAGAGGTTTGAACTAGGTACTCTTAGCTGAATAAGAGACACCAAACTAAGTCTCTTTGATGATTTAAAAGAGGAGGAAGCCGAAGAAGGATCTACACATTCCAATAGACACAAATCCAAATATGGGAATTTGGGATCAATTAAGATGAAGATTCCAGCTTTTTATGGGAAAAGTAATCTTGAAGCATATCTAGAGTGGAAGAAGAAGGTTGAGCAAGTATTTGAGTGCCATAACTATACCGAAGAGAAAAAAGTAAAATTGGCAGCCGTCGAGTTCACTGATTATACGAGTGTATGATAGGACTAATTTACCTCTACTAGGTGCAGAATTGGAGAAGACCCTATTTCTTCATGGTTAGAGATGAAAACCATTATAAAGAAGAGATTTGTACCATAACACTACTATAGGGAGTTGTACAATCGATTACAAAGGTTGAATTAAGATTCCAATAGATTGTTATAGTTCTTATTAGTTGCATTAGCAAGGGTTATATCAAGGCTTTAACAAAATTTGCTTGATACTTCAAAAGGCTATAATAACATTTTTCTTTTCACCTGATGCCTCAGAAGGCTATAAGGGCATTACCTTATTTGCTTAATGCCATAAAAGGCTATAATAACATCCTTAATAAGCTATAACGATGTTTGCTTAATGCGTTAAAAGGTTATAATGACATTTTTCTTTTTTCCTGATGCCTCAGAAAGCTATAATGACATTTCTCTATTCGCTTGATGCTTTAGAAGGCTATAATGACATTTTGCTTGATGCCTCAGAAGGCTATAATAACATTTTCCTTTTCACCTGATGCTTTAGAAGGCTATAACATCATTTTGCCTAATGCCTCAGAAATTGCATTTTCCATTCATCTAATTCCTCAAAAAACTATAACAACATTCACATGATGCCTCAGTAGGCTATAATAACATTTCACCTAGTGCCTCAGAATGCTATAACAACATTTTCCTTATCACCTAATGCCTTAAAGGCTACAACGGTGTTTCATTTAATGCCTTAAAAGTCTATAATGGCATTTCCCTTTTGAGATGATGCCTCAAAAGGCTATAATGACATTTCTATTTTTGTATAATGCGTCAAAAGGCTATAATGGTAATTCATCTGATGCCTTAAAAGGTTATAATAACATTTCCATTTTCACCTAGGCATTTCCTTTTTTGCTTGATGCCTTAGAAGGCTATAACAACATTTTACCTAATGCCTCAGAAGGCTATAACAACATTTGCCTGATGCCTTAAAATGTTATAATAGTATTTTGCTTGATGCCTCAAAAGGCTATAGTGACATTTTCATATTCGTCTGATGCCTCTGAAGGCTATAACAATATTCATATGATGTCTTAGAATATTATAATGACATTTCCTTTTCTATCTGATTCCTCAACATGCTATAATGGTTGATGCCTTACAAAGTGATAACAATATTTCCTTCTTGTTTGATGCCTTAAAAGGATACGACAACATCTGCCTAATGACCTTGATAGTTATATAACACTTCACTAATGCTTTTCTTATAGTTTGACTAATGCTTTGAGCAACACGACTCATATCTTAAAGACTAAATAGCCCACCACCAGATAAGTACCGTAAGCCCTAGTCTCTTTGGTAATGGTTTTGAAACTATTGAACATATCTTTAGGGACTGTTCTTGGAGAAAATTTTACTGGCACTTTAGCCCACTGTATATGGATATATCGGATAAAGATAGAATTATTATAGAATTGTGTCTTTTCAGGATAGATTTTTCATACATTTCATTCAGATGCCAAAGGAAGGTAGCTCTTTGTAATGCTTCTTTAGTTTTAGTGGTATACTAGAAATACATTATTGCATGATGCCAATTAGCTCGATTTTATAACCTGTTTCAATAAAACTTTTGTTTTGCTTTTCGAGTATTAACCTGCTAGTTTGGAAAATATGGAGTGCTTAACCTTACATAGACATCTAAAGTGGAGACCCTCAATTGCTTATGAATTAGAAACAAATTATGATGCATCAGTTCATTAAGGGAATGGAATAGGGCTGGGTGTAGAAATTTGGGATAGCCAAGGAAATATCAAAGTTTTTATTGCATCTAGATATCACGGGGATTTCACAGTTAATGTCATAGAGGCTATAACTATCATTTTGGGTGTTAGAAGTGGAAAGTGATTATTTGCCTCTCATTCAAAACTGCAAGGGTTCTTTGTCATCTACTTCTTATTTGGCTATTATGGTTCAAGATATTCAAGAGTTGTGTAAGCAGTTGACTAGCTTTTCTTTGAGTTATGTTTCTAAGGATTAGGGAATCAAATAATTTAGCTCATACTTCAGCTCAATTTGCTTTCTCAATGTCTTGTAATGTTGAACGATGGATTTTCTATGTTCCTTATCAGTTGAGAGAGATTACCTTAGCTGAATGCTATTTAGAAGATTAATAAAACTTTACTGTTTGCTGGCTAAAAAAAATCACAACATAAAATACTAGAGAGCAAATTCACCTTTTGTTGGTTAGTAATTATGGTCCAACCATTATTATCCTTCATGTCTAAGTCTTCTAATAATATCCCTATAAACCAGTTTTAAGTCACCCTATTTTTATAAGTGACTACAAACAAAGACATTATGAACATTTGGTTGTTCCCATCCCTCTCAAATATAGTAAGAATTTCACCTTTAATTATCTCTTTAAGAAAGTAACCATCTAAATATAAATTAAATTAAATTTTAAAAAGAAAATATAATTCACCTTAAAAAAACCAACAAAATGAAAAGGATGGCACCATTCAAGAAAATAAATTATTGCATTCAATCAAATGATTCAATTTGAGTCAAGAAAATTTCCCGTCATTAGCTCATATGGTTATTCCTATATTAGAAGATGAGGATAATAGCATGCAAGAAACGAAATTAATGCATTCAATCACATGATTCAATCGAATGCAAGGATATTTCCTGTCAATGCTTAATATTAGAAGATAAAACCAAATGTACGTACTTCTACAGCCGCTCAATAATCTAGGTTGAACATGAAATAGAAAAATATCAAATCCAATAATTTAAATTAGACCAATATTTGAATACAGTTCTGATTCTTTGTAAATTCTTAGTTTGAGAATCGAATTTAACAAAAAATGTGCGTGTATAAAAAGCATTATAACAAATACATTTATTTTTATATATAAATTACGGAACACAAAAACATACCATAGATAATTATTATTATATTAAATATTTAATTATTTTATAATTAAATATAATCAATAAATTAAGATTTATATATTAAAATATTCATTAAGTGCTAATTTAATAAAATAATAGTATATTAAAGTAAAATTTTCAGATATTAATATTTATACTAGCTATAAATTCATTATATATTTTTATTTATAAATTTAGGCTATTTGTTATTGTTTTTATTATGTGATTTTTATTTTAAAAATAATTATAATTTTACTTACATGAAAATTCAGATATTTATTGTTGAAAGTGTTAAAATTTCTAAATAAATGTTTTGAATTGTATCATACTAAATAATTTCAAAAAAATATAGCATCGCAAAAAATAAAATAATATGAAATATAAATTTGAAATTTAGCACTAGAGATTTTATTTTTTAAAATTTTTAAAATTTGATACAATTATGGTCCCAACTCATGTGCTACCATTACTTGGTGATACAAGACCTGAGACTCATTTGTATCCAAGATGACAAAATTTGGGAGGTTGAATCGAAGCCAAGCAGGCGGAAATGCAATTTAGGTCAACATGGAGAACAAAGCTATAAAAGATGACTTCTATGCCAGGTAGCTGCTATACGATTTGTCAGCAAAAAAGAATGTTGTACGTAAAGAATTTTCTGAAATGGGACCAATGTATATATATATTTTTTTAACATTATCGCTTGTTAGTCCCTTATAAGATAATAACTATTAGTTGTTAGTGTTAACAGAAAATAAAATATTTAATTTTAATTATAGGTGTGGGATACTATAAATGTGGGTTCCACCTGTCAGAGTAACCAAGGATAAATTTTTGGGATCTTTACCTAAGTACCCTTTTTTAATATTTTTATTACCTCAAAATTCTAACTTTTCAAATATTACCTCTGTACCATTTGATGTTAAAAAATTTACTCCCGTGCTCCATTTTCTTCAATGCAAAAAAAAATAAAAATGCAAGACTCCAGTAAACAAGAAACAAGGAGTAGATGTAGAGATGGGTGGCTTCATAATTCCAAAATAGAAAATCTTACAAACCACTACCAAAGGAGGCATATCCTTCCATAAATCAAAGGGACAACACATCCTCAAGAACCCATTACTTATAGACACTATAATCCAGAAGTCGGGAATTAAGAGCACTAATGTTATTCTTGAGATAGGTCTCGGTAAATATACCTAATTTCAACGATAAAAAAATCTCATTATAGAAGTTCCCTATGTGGAGTTTTCTCTCTATGTGGAGTTCTCTCTCTACTCATCCTTAGGGCTGGGTTAGGGTTTTGTGAGTTTCCGCTTGTGTATCTAAAAGATAATATGCCTTATTCGATATTTTGTGTATCTCTTCTCAAAGCATATCTGCCCTATTTGCTTTTTTGTGTATTTATGGCTTACAATCTTGAGAAGTTATTGGAGAACTTTTCCTTAACCAATGAGGAGAAAGTGGTTATTGATCTAAAAGATAATCTACGTGGCCAAGATGCATCTGATCGACATGAATACTGTTTGGTGGGATGAGTTTAGTCTGGCAAGCCTTTTAATTTACGAGCTTTGTCAGGTGCTTTGGAGGGAGCTTGGAGGTTCTCGAAGGGTTTTAAAGTCCAGGAAATTGGCTCAAATACTTTTGTGTGTGAATTCAATTCCAAGAAGGATAGATCTCGGGTGTTTCGTGAGGGCCCTTGGCATTATGATTGATAATTAATTATATTTAGTGAGCTGTATGGCAATGAACAACCTACGGATATGGTTTTGAATCATTGCCATTTTTGGGTCTGAATTTGCAATGTGCCTTTAAATCGCCAAGATAAAGATTCTATTATGAAAATTGGATCAACTTTAGGAGAGGTGGTTGAGATGAATGACTCGGATCTACATTCTTGGGGTCATTATATTCGGGTTAGGGTTTCTATTGACACTTCTAAGCCTTTGCGTCGGGGTTCTATGGTGGTCAACAGTAAAGGGGACCAAGTGTGGGTCTTTTTTCGATATGAGAGATTACAGACTTTTTGTTACTGGTGTGGACATATTGGTCATACTGAAGATGACTG
>CATIWO010526291.1:0-10622 GCA_949673435.1 Macaranga tanarius | reverse complement strand
AAAACTCCCAAGTTTGTAGAATGCGCGATAAGATTTTGATTGTTGTGATCCACTAGCTCCGAGCTCCCCAAGTGTGAAGCCTCTAGCTTGTGACACACAGTTTGCTTCAAGTGATGATCTCCAAGATGTAACTAGCTCTCCACACAAGCCTCTCTTGAAAGGCCCAAGAGCTTGTTAAAGGTTATTTGATCTTGAAGGTATGGAACTTAGTGTTTGCCTCCAAGGATGATGGTTTAGAGAGATCACAACTCTTGTGATATGTTTAGGTTCACTCAATATTGGATTAAGGAAGAAGGAAGACACTCTTTCTTTTCCTTTGGTTTATTTGGAGTAACCAAACTCTCTCTCACAATTGCCTTGGCTGAAATTTTTAGCTAGAAAGCTTTTTGTGTCTTACACATTTCCTGTTAATTATATAATCCATTGGTGTCTTAATTTCCAAGTCTAACAACTATTGCTAGTCCTCATTCAAAGTCATCAATCCAAGTCAATGGAAGACTTGGAATTCTAAAACTTTGAACAAGAGAAGTCACCCATATTTGAATTGGTTAGCTTGGTTGGATAGTTACCCCATCCCTATTCCAATTCCATTAACACTTAATGGGCTTGGGGTTGGGCTTGGGCTTCTCTACACTTAGAGATGGCCCAATCCAATTCAAATAATTAATGGGCTAGATTAAACTCTCTAATCAATACTTAATCCATATAATTAACAAGTGGACTAGTTCAAACTCTTTAAACAAAGTCCAAGGCCTATGGTTCATCACACAGACCAAGTCCATCATCTATAATTCACATGGTCCATCACATGGCCCATGTACACACACACACACATATATATATATATATATATATATATATATATATATGTATGTATGTATATATATATTTGGAAGGCTAATATTAATTTAATCTTTAACTTAATATCTCATCTTAAATTATACCTAAATTAATATTTTCAATAAATGCAATAAAGTTCCAATCTTTGAATTTGGATTTTAGGATATGCTGGACCCCCGCATATGCACAAATCGAATTCAATTAATTAATTAAACTCTTTAATTAATAATCAAATTAATGTTACCCATCACAAGTTCAACCCTTATGTGTGTGACTTACTAGGTTCAAGTCTAAATGGCAATGGGAAATGATATTAACACTTAATTTCATGGAAACACCTTTCCATACTGAATGTGAAAATCCCAATGTATTACATTCAGTTCCTATAAGTCGTGAGTGACCCCCAGTATAGATATCACGACTACCCAATTAGAAATGAATGCTATATGTAGATTTAAAAGAACTAAAGAACACAATTACCGTGCACTAAATGTCCTTTCATTACAAGATCATGATATTGGCTAGAGTCAAGGTTTAGTCAAACTCTAATTGGCTCTATCATATGGCCTTATCTTAAGTTCAATTCTTGATAAAACACAACTACTATTAGCTACCAGTTTATGTCACTAATTGTCTCTATCATATGACTAATATTTATTTGTCTCGGTTTATGTCACTAATTCGCTATCGGGACAGCAATATCCTGGTCTATTTTATATTAGTCTCTAGAAGTTTTAGAGACTCATAAATAACTTATTGAGACAAATAAATATGTTTTTATATATCATTTTTAGTGTAGTGTAAATATATACACATATATGCACCAATTTCTTGTATTTTAATGACAATTTACATATCTTTTTCATTAATTTTGATATCAAATAAATAAATTGAAATAACATTAATGGTCCCTCCTCTAATAAAGGACAATTTTCTACTTTTAAATATGAGTTAACCATCTCATAATATCTTTAAAAATAAATGATCATTAGACAAATGTTATTTTTTAAGTCAGAATTTATATGTTATTTTCATTTTTGTTGGTGCAAATGTTGATTAATTTTGAGGTTTAAGTAGTTAAAGTGAATGAACCAAATCACATACATTTACACAACTAATCATGCATCATGGACATTATTTAGCAACAATCAAAAAGGCATGCGATCAAATTACAAGTCCTACATACTAAGAGTTTAGCAACACTTACAAAACTCCCAAGTTTGTAGAGCGTACGATAACTTTTGATTGTTGCGATCCACTAGCTCCGAGCTCCCCAAGTGTGAAGCCTCTAGCTTGGGACACACGGTTTGCTTTAAGTGATAATCTCCAAGATGTAACTAGCTCACCACACAAGCCTCTCTTGAAAGACCCAAGAGCTTGTGAAAGCTTGTTTGATCTTGAAGGTATGGAACTTAGTGTTTGCCTCCAAGGATGATGGTTTAGAGAGATCGCAACTTTTGTGATATGTTTAGGTTCACTCAATATTAGATTAAGGAAAAAGGAAGACACTCTTTCTTTTCCTTTGGTTTATTTGGAGTAACCAAACTCTCTCTCACAATTGCCTTGGCCGAAATTTTTAGCTAGCAAGCTTTTTATGTCTTACACATTTCTTGTTAATTAAATAATCCATTGGTGTCTTAATTTCCAAGTATAGCAACTATTGCTAGTCCTCATTCAAAGTCATCATTCCAAGTCAATGGAAGACTTGGAATTCTACAACTTTGAACGAGAGAAGCCACCCATCTTTGAATTGGTTAGCTGTGTTGGATAGTTACCCCATCCCTATTCCAATTCCATTAACACTTAATAGGCTTGGGCTTAGGGTTGGGATTGCGCTTCTCTACACTTAGAGATGGCCCAATCCAAATCAAATAATTAATGGGCTAGATTAAACTCTTTAATCAATACCAATCCATATAATTAACAAGTGGACTAGTTCAAACTCTTTAAACAAAGTCCAAGGCCTATGGTCCATCACATGGCCCATGTACATATATATATACATATATATACATATATATGTATATATATATATATATGTATATATATATATATATATGTATATATATATATATATATATATATATATATGTATATATTTGGAAGGCTAATATTAATTTTATCTTTAACTTAATATCTCATATTAAATTAAGCCTAAATTAATATTTGCAATAAATGCAATGAAGTTCCAATCTTTGAATTCGGATTTCGGGATTTGCTAGATCCCCGCATATGTGCAAATCGAATTCAATTAATTTAATTTACTAATTAAACTCTTTAATTAATAATCAAATTAATGTTAATCATTACAAGTGCAACCTTTATGTGTGTGACTTACTAGGTTCAAGTCTAAATGGCAATGGGAAATGATATTAACACTTAATATCATGGAAACACCTTTCCATACTGAATGTGAAAATCCCAATGTATTACATTCAGTTCCTATAAGTCATGAGTGACCCCCAGCATAGATATCATGACTACCCAATTAGAAATGAATGCTATTTGTAGATTCATAAGAACCAAAGAACACAATTACCGTGCATTAAATGTCCCTTCATTACAGGATCCCAATGATGGCGAGAGTCAAGGTATAGTCAATCTCTAATAGCCACTATCATATGACCTCATCTTATGTTCAATTCTTGATAAAACATGACTACTACTAGAAACTCTTTTCTTGATAAAACTTAAGTTCAATTCAAGAATAAGTTAGATAGCATATGATCTTATCCCGGTTCACTCCAAGTAATGAATTCCATCTTGGCCAATCACTCATCCCTACATATAACCAACTAGAGCCACCACACGCCATATACCCATACATGGCTACTACAAGTATGTAAGCAATAACAAACTCTAACCAACCATATATGGGTGACCGTGTCACTTTAGGTCAAAGGACCGTATGCACAATTATGTCCAAGATTGTGATTGTTAACGAAAGTGAATTCTTAAGCAATCACAAATCGCGTGTCACTGTTCAATCCACTCATCACATGAGTATCCACATGTCTATTTTGATAACTCATAGTAAGTAGCATGAGACTCACTACTTCGCACTATTAGTATCACATACCGATTAAGAAAAAATAGACCAAGGTGATAATCTAAGGATTAATACTACTGATATATTAATCCACCAACTATGAACATTTATAGTACATGTACTAAATAAGTTTTTCACTCATATTATAAACTATTGATAATAAACTCATTTAACATAATACTAAAGGTAAATATTCAAATAAACAAACACTTTATCTAAAAGAATATTTTATTACCAAAAAGGGATTAATATATAATATTTACATATATAATGGCCCTAGGGCACATCTATACTAACATATGAGTGGTGCCTTAACTCCCATATGTAGCATATGTGGTAGGATCCACTCGGGTGAATACTGGAATGCTAGATCGGGTGTGTGCTATAATTGCTGTCAGTACGACCACTTCATCAGAGATTGTTTAGCAAAAAGAAGTATGGAAGGATATCAGATGACAGTGCAGAGCAGTGTAGGATAGAATGTACCTCTAGCTAGTCGAGGTGGTAGAGAAAGCGGAGCTGGCACTTTAAGTCAAGTAGGATCTACTGGTCCATCCCAAGGCCAAGCAAGGATCTATGCCATCACTCGATAAGAAGCTCCTATAGCTTCGGATGTGGTCACTGGTATTTTTACTATCTTGGACCATAAAGCTTTTGTATTAATAGACCCACGATCTACTTGCTCTTTTGTCTCGCATGAGTTTGCATTGAGAGTGCATGGAACAATTGAACCATTAGAACATAGTCTGTGTGTTTCTATGCCTGCTGGGGGTATTGTAATAGTGAATTCAATATTAAGGGCATGTCCTATATTAGTTGATGGTCAGAGTTTATATGCAGATTTGATAGTTATTAAACTAGAATAGTTTTATGTTATCTTGGGTATGGATTGGTTAGCTAGGCACTATGCTATTGTGAATTGTTATACTAAAGAGGTAGTTATAGAGATGTTGGGGTAGAAGAAGTAGTGTTGGTGGGTGAGAGAAAAGTTATACCTGCATACTTGATTACAGCGGTGACGACATTTCATTTGATTAGAAATGGGTGTGAGACGTACTTTGCTAACATTATTGATACAACCAGGGTTAGTCTAAGAGTAAGAGATGTACCGGTAGTTAGAGATTATTTTGATGTGTTTCTAGATGAATTACCAGGACTATCCCCATATTGAGAAGTTGACTTTGAGATTGAGACTGTTTCGAGAGCATCACCGATATCAATTGCTCCGTATAGAATGGCATATATGGAGTTAAAAGAGCTGAAGAAGTAGTTAGAGGAGTTGTTAGACAAGGGATTCATTAGACCAAATATATCACCTTGGGGAGCTCTAGTCTTATTTATGAAGAAAAAGTATGGTAGTATGCGATTGTGTATTGACTACCACTGTTGAATAAAATTACGGTGAAGAACAAATACCCATTTCTGAGAATTAATTATTTGCATGATCAATTAAAGGATGCTACTGTGTTTTTAAAGATAGATTGGGATATTGGCAACTTAGAGTGGCTGAATCTTCTATTACCAAGATGACATTTAGAACGAGATACGGGCATTATGAGTTTCTGGTAATGCCTTTCGGAATGACTAATGCACCTGCAGCATTTTTGTCGTTGATGAATAAGACTTTTCAATAGTATTTAGATCAGTTAGTGATCATTTTCATTGATGATATTTTCATATACTCTTCAAGCACGGAAGCCCATGAACAACATCTCTGAACTGCTTTGTAAATATTGAGAGCTAAATTCGGTAAATGTTAGTTTTGGATGGAAGAAATTGCTTTCCTTAGGCATATTGTTTCAAGAGAGAGTGTAAAATAGGATCCTTCGAAGATTAAAGCCATTATGGAGTGGGAAGCACCTAAGAACATGACAGAGATTCAGAGTTTTTTGGGATTGGACAGATATTATCAAAGATTTGTGCAAGATGTTTCTATTATTACAAGGCCTTTAACAAATCTATTAAAGAAGAATGTACAATTCTGGTGGACTAAGACATGTCAAAGAAGTTTTGAAAAGTTGAAGGTAGCCCTTACTACTACTCTAGTGCTAGCATTACCAACTGGACATGGAGGATTTGTGGTGTACATGGATGCTTTGGGACAAGGACTGGGGTGTGTTCTTATACAAAATAAGAAGGTGATCACATATGCTTTAAGGCAATTATAAACTCATGAAGTCAACTACCCTAACCATGATTTGGAGTTAGCCGTTATTGTCCATGCTTTGAAGATTTGGAGACACTATCTATATGGAGAGACCTTTTCCATTTTCACAGATCACAAGAGTCTAAAGTACATCTCCACACAAAAAGAGTTAAATTTAAGGAAATGAAGATGGATGGAGTTATTGAAAGATTATGATTGCACGATTGAGTATCATCTGGGAAAGGTGAACGTAGTAGCTAATGCCTTAAGTCAAAAAATGGTAAAGATTATGGTTGGAACAATTTGCTATGAATGGGAGAATCTTTTGGCATTACGAGCAATGAATGTTAATATCTATGTTGGGGAAAATCATATATTGGCTACCTTGTAAGTCAAATTTTCCTTGGTGGAGCAAATTAGAAATGCACAAATAGAAGATGCATATTTGAAAAAGATGAAAGAAAAAGTGGAAGCGGGAATCAATAATTAGTTTGCAATTAGGGAAGATGGCATGTTGGTGATTGGAAATTGTTTATGTGTTCCAGATGTTAGAGAGTTAATAAGGCAAATTATGACTAAGATGTATCAAGATTTGAAGCCTTTCTATTGGTGGCCAACAATAAAGAAAGATGTGGTGGAATATGTGGCAAAATGCTTAACATGTCAATAAGTAAAAGGTGAACATCAAGCACCTGCGGGGAAATTGCAATCTTTGAAGATACTAAAATGGAAATGGGAGAGAATCATAATGGATTTTGTGATTGGGTTACCTCGAACATTTTGGGGACATGACACGGTTTGGGTAATAGTTGATAGACTCACCAAATCTGCACATTTTCTGCCAATACAATAGATGAATTCTTTAGATAAGTTAGCTAATTTATATGTGTCGGAGATTGTGAGATTGCATGGAATTCCTATGTCAATTGTATCCAATAGAGATCCACAGTTTACATCACATTTTTGGGGAAGTTTACAAGAAGCATTGGGTACTAAATTACATTTTAGTACTGCTTTTCATCCTCAAACGGATGGGCAATCAGAGAGGATGATTCAGACTTTGGAAGATGATGAGTATGGAGTTTAAAGGCAATTGGGATGATCATTTTCCATTGCTAGAATTTGCTTACAACAACAGTTTTCACTCTAGCATTGGAATGGCACCATATGAAGCTCTTTATTGAAGGAAATGTAAAAGTCTAATTTGTTGGGATGTTGAAGGCTTGAGATAACTTGAAGGACCGAACTTGATATAAGAAATTGTGGAAAAAGTTCAAGTGGTTAAGAAATGCTTAAAAGTAGCTCAAGATCACTAAAAAAGTTATATGAGTCAACATAGTACAATGTGGGAGAGAAGGTTTTCTTGAAAGTGTTGCCATTGAAGGGAATTTTGAGATTTGGCAAACATAAAAAACTGAGTCCAAGATGCATTGGGCCTTATAAAATCATTGAGAGGATTGGACCACTAGCATATTGATTGGCTCTTCCAAGAGAATTATCTTTCATTCATGATGTATTTCATGTGTCAATGTGAAGGTGATACTGATCAGACCCAAGACACATTATACAAGAGCCAAAAATTGAAATCTCCAAGAAGCTAACCTATATAGAAGAACTAGTAGAGATCTTAGATCGGAAGGTGAAACACCTAAGTAATAAGGAGATTCTGATAGTAAAGGTAAAATGTAGCCATCATTCTCCTAAAGAAGCCATATACGAAGTAGAAGAACAGATGAAGTAGAAATACCCATATTTGTTTCCGAAAGATGGTGAGTAGTTAATTTCGGGGATGAAATTTTCTTAAAGAGAGGAAAAATGTCACATCCACCCTTTAGCATATGTATTTATGATGTATGTATTGTATGTTTGATAGTGGACTTTATTTAAGTTTAAGAATGTGTTTAAGTTGTAGAGAGAGACTAGATTGTAAGATAAGTTTGGAGTTAATTGTCACAATAGAAAGTTAAAGGGTATTGTGTAATATACCCATTTCATTAAGAAGCTTAGGAGGATTATGAGGATATTTGGTTATAATTATCTACTATTATTATTATTGTTATTTTGGTGATAATTAAGCATTTAATGGAGGAAAACTTTAGGGGGGCCAAATGGTGGTGTTTGATTGGTGGAGTGTATGTGTGTGTATGTTAGTGTGTAAGTATAGAGCTTTTTGGAGAAGAATAAGAAGAGTAGTTTTCTTGTTCGATTTTGAGAGTTTTGATCTTGTTCAAGCTAGCAATTGGGAGGCATTAGGAGGTCTTATATCCATTGGAGTCCTAATTGGTAAGCTCACCTTGTGTTATTGATGAATTTAAGTTGAGTTTTTATAGGTTGCAATTCAGGTCCTGTATACCCTATTTTTCAGCTCTAAAAACTTCAGAGAGTCCTCTATAATATTTATGTTTTGAGTTTCAGCTGATTTTGCTACTAAGGTTATCTGGCAGGGCTCGACATTTTCTTGCTCTTGCTATCAGCCCTGTTTTACCCATTTTTAATCAAAAATCCATAATAAATTCTATAAATGTCCAAATTAAGTAATTCAATTAGAATTGGTAGTAGACTCTTAACCCTAGCTTCAGTAGAAATTTGGGGGTTATTGGACTTGTGTGTATATCTTTAGGTCATATTGAACTTTGAGCATTTAGTTGCACTTTATGAGTTTTGGGTGAATTATGATGTTTGATTGTGAGAATTGGTATACAATTATATGTAGGAGTTGGAAGAGATAGAGGAGACCCTACTCAATAGGGGGATTTTTTCTTTAAGAAGGAGTTGAAGCTTTTGGTAAGTAATTGTTAATATGATGCTTACATATATTGATTCTCTGGTAACTACGGTTGTGTGACTGTGTTTGGTTTGTGTATGTCATTTATTATGGCAAACATGATATTTATGTGTGTTATTTGTGAGAATATAGAATGGTTTAATTGTGCAATTCACTTAATGTGGTATGAATTCACAAGTATTGATTGTCAGAATAGTGAATTGTGATTCACTATATTTATTGGAAATGGAAATGATGAGAAATTAAATGGATATTGAATTGTGATGAATATATATATATATGCATATTGATTAATGTGCGGCATGTGAGGTCTACGTGTGATAATGGAGACTCAGCTGGGTAGAGAGCCTCCACTGATTATGAAAACTGAGGCTGAGCTGGGCAGAAAGTCTCAGAAGTGGCTATTCATATGAGAAATGTAAACATGTGAGATCTGAGACTGAGCTGGGCAGAGAGCCTCAAGATTGGCCACTAATGTTAAAAATATGAATTATGTGAGGAATAAAGCAAACATGTGCTTTGTGTGTGAAACGTGTGATGATGACTCCGGCCGGACAACTAACATGCATAAACATGCGTATATTGCATTGTGTTCCATATATGTTGAATATGGATTTTGTATAAGATGTGATTATGGATCATTTGAAATTGTTTGTTAATGTTCATCTATACACACCTATGTCTAAGTGTTATTAAATACTAATTGTTGTTGAGAATATTGAAGTGTTGAATGGTTGTGAAGTATGTAGAATTTTCTGCAATTGAATTTTCAGGAGGATGACATGGATCGAGACACGGGCGTGTCTCAGGTAATGTGTCAAGATGTGGCATGTCTTAGTAGAGACATGGGCGTGTTTGAGGTGGCATTTTTGTCCAGTGAGATACACAGATAAAGACACGGGCGTGTCCTTGGCCGTGTATGCATGTTGAATTTTGGACAGAGAGCTACATGGGCAAAGATTCGGGAATGTCCTTGGCTTTGTATGTATATGAAATTTTAGATAATGAGGCATGCGGGTTGAAATACGGTCATGTTTCAGACCGTATCTCGACCATGGATTTTGTCCAGAGGACTATACTAGTAAACACACACCCGTGTAGTCCATATTTTTAGTTATTCTAGTTATTTTAGTTAATTAGTTCTTGAGAAGAATTATATGTTTGATTATATTAATAATTGCTTATTGAGTCACAAGCTCATTCCTTTACAATTTTGGTTTTTAGGACTTAGTTAGATAGAGTTTATGTGTGACCCTATAGAGAGTTCAAGTGGGTCTAATGTTAGTATAGATGTGCCCTAGGGCCATTATGTATGTAAACATTGTACAATAATCCCTTTGGCAATGATATATTCTTTTAGATAAAATGTTTGTTTATTTGAATATTTGCCTTTAGTATTACGTTAAATGAGTTTATTATCAAGAGTTGATAATATGAGTGACAAACTCATTTAGTACATATACTATGAATGTTCATAGTTGGTGGATTAATATAGAGGTAGTATTAATCCCTAAACTTTCACCTCTGTCTATTTTCCTTGATCGGTATGTGATACTGATAGTGGGAGGTAGTGAGTCTCACACTACTTGATATGAGATATCAGAATAGACATGTGGATACTCATGTGATGAGTGGATTGAACAGTGACACAAGATTTGTGATTGCTTGGGAATTCACTTTAGTCAACAATCATAATCTCGGACATAATTGTGCATGTGGTCCTTTGACCTGAGGCGACACGGTCATCCACATATGGTTGGTTAGAGTTTGCTACCGCTTATATACCTGTGCTAGCCATGTAT
>CATIWO010526122.1:0-11515 GCA_949673435.1 Macaranga tanarius | reverse complement strand
TTTGCAGCATAAAGTATAAATCTTGTTTAATTAACGTCATATTGGCTATTGGGGAATGTTAAATGTTTTTAGTATTATAATCTGCAGATTTAATAGAATATATATCAAGATAGTTTTATATATATATATATATATATATATATATATATATTAAATTCTGTGTTTTAAAATCATTAAACCCAAATTTTACTATGTGTTCTTCCTCTTTATTCAGTATTCAACTCAAAAAGTTTATGTGATGAATTCTAAAAATTCACAATATTTTCTTAAAAAATATATAAAAATTATTTAGTTAATTATTTATTTAAAATAAACTACTATTTAGTTAATTACTTATTTAAATTAATAACAAATATATAAAAACTATTTAGTTAATTACTTATTTAAAATAAAATGCTATTTAGTTAATTACTTATTTAAAATAAAATGCTATTTAGTTAATTACTTATTTTAATTAAACTCTTTTTAACCTAAAACTCTATTTAGTATTAAACATCATAAAACTACTAATATTATGCACTCTCATCGTCCTTCAAATTCAAATTCATTCATTCATACAACTTTTTTTCCCTCTCTTCATCATCTTTTCTTTTATTCTGCTAACTTTGGTTAGCGACTCAAAAAATAATTTATGATTATTTATCCAGTACCATTATTTATTCATTTAATATCTAAATATATTATTCTATAAATTACGCAACGCGTGAGCTTACGACTAATTTTTATTAATTCATGAATCACTTATGATCATTTAATAATAATTTTATTAATTCATGAAAAATTTTAAATTTAATTTTTTTTATTTTTCATATGACGTATAAAAAAGTTTTTAAAAAATAATAGTCTTAAATGGCTGGAATTGGAATCTTTCTAATTGTTAAAGATGTAAATTAAATCATTACTAACCTCCATCTAAGACTAAAGACTGTTAAAAGAAATAGCTTTATTATTTATGAGACCTCTTTTCTGAATAATGTATTATAAAATTTATTTTGAGTTAAATCTACTATAGATAATATTTTATAAATTTCTTTTTGTGGGTATCAAAATCAATTTTTTTAATCTTTTCAAACATGGAGAAAAGAATTTTGTTTGATGTTAACATTAACGTGTATTATATTTTTTTTGTTTGTTTGTAAGACATACATAAAATAATAAAACTGTCAATCAAAAATATCTTTATTGGTATTCTTATGTAATAAAAAGACAAAAAAAAAAAAAGTTTATTACATTTGAACATTAAGATCTACTATAATTTTTTGTTTGTTTGCAAGAAATAAAAAATAATAATAAAATTATAGGTTAAAACATCTTATTGGTATTTTTATATACTAAAAATTATAAAAATTTCAAATTCTAATATCATCGTCCATTAATATTAATAAAAATTCATGTGATTGATATTTTATTTATAAAATTTTAAAAATTCTAAATTTTATTTTCATAATTTCATTAATATTAATATAAATTTATCTCATATTATCTCATTGATATTCTGATTAATAAAAAAAATTTCAAATTTTATTTTGTAGGATTACTATCCAAATATATTATAATAAATTTATATATGAGCCTTCAATAAATAAAAATAAAATAACGAGACAGTTTTCAACAGATATTTTCTTGGAATATTCCTAAAATTAAATTATTTTATAGTAAGTAGGAAAAAAAAATACGACCTGTAATTCAATATAACATAATAGCTGTCCAAACGTGTTATTGTTTTATTAGGCACATTTCTTCTACTCGACACCATCCTCACCTAATTACATTTTTGTAATAATAATATGTGCTTTGATTAGGACGTATAAGCTGTTTTCTAGTAACTGAGTGCAATTGAATTAAAACTCTTAATTGTTGGAGTTTTAATTAATTAGAAAAAAAAAAGTTTGAGTTTAAAACTCAACCTTATCCATTGGCAAAGCTCTCTGTTTCACCAAATATATTCCACACTAAACATGCCTTATTTATCAACAATTTTAGATTTTAACATGAAGCTCAACACTATGCTAAAAAATAAAAATATTGTTCTAAGTTGTAATCAAAACCATAAATAGGTCTATCTCAAAAAGAAAAAAAAAAACCATATATAGGTCATCATTTTACAAAATGAAATTGAAAAAACAAATAATGTATTAATTTTTTTTTTAAAAAAAAAAACACTAATTTATATATATATATATATATATAAAGTTAGTGAGAGTAGTAATTATCAGCTCCTGTCAACATCTACTAGCTATCAGATGCAATGAATAACTCCACCAAGCAACCCTAAAGAAAATCAGAGCCACCTTATAATGCTAACAGTTTGGTAATCATCTTGAGAGACAATTTATTTAACATTTTTTTTTTCTGATAGATGTAATCCTCTGCTGTTCATAACACTAAAATAAAAGTAAAATTCAGCTTCGCGCACCTGAAAACCGACGAGTTATTCAATTCCTAATCTGAAGAATAAAGTTTTATAGTAATTACAATGATGATTTGATACAGGAAAACTAGCATCAGATTCCTTTGATAAAATTGAGGAATCGTAGATTTAAAACTTCATAATCAATATAAGAAAACAAACCAAATACAACATGCTGAGCAAGTACAACATTTATATACAAACCACAACTCCAGAACTGATATATACATGTGGTGTCATTATGCTAAAATGCCGCTTTTCCTTGTCAGAAGATGATCAAAGCAAATGCACGCTCACAATTTGTTAATCAAACATCTCTTACCTTAAGCCTGACTTCTTTAAATGAAGTGGGTGATTTAATAGGGCTCCCTGGAACAGGGCTGAACTTGCGCACCAAGACCTTGAAACATGGCAAAAATATTATGTAGAGTGCAGCCAGTATAAAGGGTGCAGCAACAAGCCATCCCATCAACTGCAAAATCATGCCATTGTTGTTAGCTAGCGTGTTCATTGAACTGTAAGTAGAAATATCAAATATCGCTTAGTTTGGATTGCACTAAATCATGTAAAGTAAGATATTCTGTGCAGTGATGTAATATGTAAAATGATCCTTTCAAGATTTTTGGCATAAAAAGGGAGATGTCTTGTAATTGTGACTTTTATACTTTAGCCCTTCTGTTCTGACAAAGAACTTAGTGATGAAAAGGAACATAATCCATAGCTCATTGTCTAAGGATGGGATGCTCACAACAACCGCTAGCTTCATTGTCCAATAGAAAGTAAAAGTCTGCTACTTTTGAGCAACATGCCTTACTGGGTTACTAAAGATGATATCACATTTAACATAGAGATCTGGTAATAAGAGTAGGGTGGTAGCAACAAAGAGATGCATTGTTAAGTTGAATTTACTTGTTTCAACATAAAAGAATCAGAGGGCATTTTCAGAAGGAGAACCAGAAATGCATGAATGTTGCTTGGACTTGCTATTTCATTGTCCTTAAATAGATCTAGTCTCATTCTTTTTTGATGTTACATTTGGACCTCCATCCTCCATTGCAAACTTTTGAGTCTTCATAAATCTTCACACTCTTTGCTTTGCAAATTGCCTTCTGATTTTCTAGCAAGGAAATACATGTATTTCATGTGTAATCTCATCCAATTAATCAATTGATATCCTTATAACCTGAGAAAAAACTACACTAGATATGGCAGCGCAGCTATTCTGTATGCCTTCAACTTTCTAGAAGGATAAAATTAAGATTAATCTGTATGTCTTCAACTTTCCAGAAACATAAAAAATTAAGATTAATCTTTTTGTATACTGCTAAACCATCCATCCTTCCACATATTGTCTAATCTAAAACAATTATGTTATTATTGACTCACAACTTATCCACTCTCAATACACTAGTTATATAAGCCTAGAACCTTTGCCATATGACTCAACTAAAGACATCAGTGTGCTCCAGCACATCAGACTGCAGTATTGCAAACCACCAGAAAATATTGAATGCATTGGATGCAGGTCCACTTAGTCTAAAGATACTATTCTACACACACGAAAACCTAGTTTTCCAATAAATGGATATACTATGATGACCTCTTCAACAATCATCCAGTACAAAGAATTGGCATAATTGTTCTTCTACACTAGACTTGGAATTTGGAAACCGTCAAATTCACATCATCAAGATTGTTAATTTTCTAACCCCTCCTCCTTTAGCAGCATATAAAGAAAAAACTGGAGATAATAGTCCAAATGACAGGTTACAACGAGCAGCAAAAATAAAAAGATGTATCAACTTCTTGGTGGCTCAAGCCATCAAACTTGGATCATCCAAGTCATCCCACGCTTAAGCTGAATCACTAAATTAAATAAACTTAAATCATCCAATCCACAGACTTTGACCACACATTTGGAGATGGGACTTCCAATCCATAGGGATAATTCATACCATATTACTCAATCAACAGTCTATAGGACACCTTATTTTACTTATTATTTCCTTTTAAAAGGATTACTATGTTGCAGAATGCAGAGGTATTGACACTGCTTGAGCCATTCATGAAAATAAAGTACCCCAGAATCAAGAAATAAGTGTTGCACAGAGAACAAGGGACACCATCATAGATCTAACTGCCACAAAAAGTACCTTGGTATGTACATAACTTTCTTTTTACATCACTAAACTAGTCTCTCTGTTTTGATTCCTCAGTTCATTTGATCACTTCCTGATCCCAAGTGTAGTTCAAATAAAATGGTTCCACATCAACAAGTTTCGTCCATGGCGAAAAGGCAATTTGAAAAAGAGAAGAATATGCACAATTTCTATGACATACGTACATACAAAGTAGTGCATGTGAATTGAACTTGAAGATCAGAAACTTGGCTACCTACCGCATGGGCAATGCTTAATAAGATTTCATGTGAAGCTTGGCCTGTTATGACCTTCTTGAAGGCATCAGATGTCAAGGGAAAATGAGATCCACCAGAAATAACTTCACCAAAGCGCAAGAAGGGCACCACAAGACTTGAAAGTGACACATTTAATCAGTATAGAAAAATGAATTTGGCTATGCACAAGGAGCTAAAATGTGCGTACAGGAAACCAAAAACCAGTTTAACATCGTATCTAGATAAATGTACATCAAAACCTTTGCAAGCAATGGAAGAACTAAGCACCAAATAACAGGCAACATCTCTGAACACCTCAGTGTAAAATTATAGCAAGTTGGACAAAAGTGGATTTAGAACAAAGCAATGCCAGAATCATATATTTTATGTTTTCAAAAGATCACACGAATCATGTATATGAAAATCAGAAAATTCATATCCATTATTAATGCTGACAATAAATGTGAGATAATGAACTAGAAGTCATAAAATACCTCAACTCTATGGGAGTTGCAACAAAATTAGCCAACATTACACTTGGAGCATGGCATAGAGACCCAAGCAAGGCAATAGCCATCCCACATAGCAAAACAGTAACTCCTGAAAAAGGCATCATTAGCTCATTCAAAGAATTTTCAGCTGCACTCAATAACTTAAATCTGATCATTTCTAGACATCAGAAAATTTATAGCAAATGGACAGTGATTGCTGTGAGCATGCATCTACTAGTATTATCCAACCCAAGAAACCATCCAAATCTTGCATGTCGCACAGCTATCAACGACAAGCAACAAAACCTGAAACAGAGAGAAAAAAATCCGTGCAAAATCCAGAATATAACTCAGCTTAAAACTTTCACTCCCCAAGAACCAAATTTTATAGAATTCCTGTTTATGTGGTGTATTGCGTGATACCACATTTACACAAGAGTAGATTCAAATGTACTTATTGAAATTTCATATTGGGTGCACAAGTTACAACTGTATTGTGAGGAACTTTTGAGATTAACAAATGGTTTTAATCACAACTTTAGTTAGTTCATAGACTATTGCCTGAAATATAACAAGTAACTCAATTGTCCCAAAATAAGGCAAAGAAAATTTAGTTACCGTAAATAGGAAAAATTCCAATAGTAATTCCAAGAGCAGCAGAAAATGCTAGTTGCTTTGGTTCTGTACCTCTGCAGCAAATGGAAGAAGAAGAAAAAAGTAGTAAAAAAGAAGAGCTTCCCACTAAAATAAAAATAAAAACGATGGGTTTTGTGCGAATTAATTAGCATTTAATTATGAAAAATAGCAATATATTAGAAAATTGATTGAAAAGAAGGGAAGAGAAAGAACCTGGCAAGGATTTGATAAAGTGGATCGATTATTTTCTTGCTCAACCAATTATTCAATCCCATCATCATCGATGTTGCCATTTCTTCAGCTCTCCGCACACAATTTCCCTTTTTTTTTTTTTTTTTTGCTGCTTTTCAATTGAAGAAGGAGAAGAAAAATTGGGATTTCAGGAGTGAATTTGAATTATATTGAAGAAAAAAAACAGCATATATTAATTTCTGTGCATTTATGATTCCTTTCTTTCTTGAATTCCACAAATCTATCACCTCACCCAAACGAAAGAAAAAATTATATAAAATTAAGAGAATTAGTATCTATTATTATAAATTAAATTTTTTTATTAATGAGAGTGAAATCTTGTTTTAGTCTCATCTCAGATTGCAGAGAGAGGACAGTAGCAGTTAAAACAAAAAATGGGGAAGATAGATCCAACTGATATGTTATATATATATATATATATATATATATTTGGCTTTTTTCCACTGATTAGCGACTTAGCGTTTTAACTAAATTGAAATAAACCCCAACACACTATTTGTGTGGCAATTTCTTTAGGTGATATTACTTTATAACAGTTCCAAAAAATTATTTAATAAAGATATCACTAATTTCATAATTGAAAATATTTAAAAATTAATAATTTTTTTTGGTATTATAATTTTTTTTTATTTTGAGTTCAAAGGTTTACAATCTTAAAATTTTCACTTTTATTATTATTTTAAAATTTAATTGAAATATATATATATATATATATATATATATATATATATATATATATATATATATATAAGTTTTATTCGAAATATTTGTATGGCTTTATTTTTTGTTTATCATATATTTTTATTTTAAAAAATTTAATATAAGTGGTTGTTCAGCTTTTTTAATTTGATTGGTAATTATGGGCGTGCTAGAGCTGTAAAATTTCATTATGAATAAATTAGACATAATACATTTTGTGGCCCTCAATACTTGTTACAATTGATTAATTTGACATTTTAATTTATAATTTTGTCATTTTATTTCTTAAATTTACAATTTTTTTACTTAAAATGCATTAATCTAATGATATAATACATCTGTCACCCCTATAATTATCACTTTTTGTTAGTTTGACACTTGCAAGTTTTGGTCATTACCATGTGACATATGTTGATTTGTTATTTCATGTCACAAGCGATGACATGAGTTTAAATATTGTATTTTAGGCAAGTTCAGATGTTAACATGGCAAAACTATAAATAGAGGTGTCAAACTGATAAAAAGTGACAAGTATAAGGGACCGCAAATATATTATCCTAATAAATTAAATATATTTTGATTTCTTGTGCAAGTTAGAAGAGATTAAAATAATTTTAGATTAATAGATTCTTTTTAAAAATTTACTCAAAATATTGCGAGATGTTGCAAAGTTGAAAATTTGGTAAATTGAAATTGAAAAACTTTGATAGCAAAGCTGAAACATTAGTTGGAAATTCAACCAATAGAAATTGGCAAGAAAATATAATTTGCAAAAATTTAAAGGTTTGCATAGATTGAATTGAATAAGAAAAATAAATATTGAAACTGAAATAAACTTGTTTGATAAAAATAAAAACAAGACTGAAAACAACCCTTTGCAGCCATTGGCATAAACATTTATGCTATATTTGGTTTAATTCCTCCAAAATAATTTATTTTATTTCTAAATAAATTCCAAATAAAATTTATTTTCAAATAAATTTTTACTAATAGTGTATTTGGTTAAATAAATATTTTATAGAATTTATTTTAAATGAATTTCTTATTTTGTTATATTGTGTTTGATATACATCTAAAATTTAAGTTAATTTTTAAATTTTGGTAAAAAAAACCCTTTTCATAGACTTAAAAATTCATGTTAATAATGGGAAATATTTTAATCATTTGAAAATATAGACTTAAAAGTTGTAAAATTCATTTGAAAATTTTAACCATTTTATTAGAATTTGGTCTAATTATAATTAATTTCACAAATTTTAAAAGTTAGAATTACAAATAAATTTCACAAATTATCCATTTAAACCAAACAAGCATAATTTTGGATTTGCTAATGAATTTTATGAAATTCAAACACACTCTTAGGGTGTGTTTACTTTGAGAAAATTACTCTAGTTTTCTAGAAAATTTTTCAAAATGAAAATAGAAAATAGAAATTTGTGTTTACTTTGGGTATTTTCATAAAAATCTTATTTGAAAAGTGTTTTCACTATTTTCTTAATTTTAAAAGAAAAGTGGAAAATAATTTTTTTTTGTTTTCTAAAATTTTCCTTATTAAAAATATAAATTGAAAACTCCGTATTTTCAAATGAAAACACACCTCATTTTAATTGTTAGGCATCTTTTCAATTTTTTTTCAAGCCCTACGTACTTCTTCCTCCCTACTGCTCTCTATTTATTCATCAAACTCCATTCTCTTCTATACTCTGGTACGTATTTTTTTTTAGAAAAAAGATACTTTTTTACTTGATTGATTACTAGGTTTGATGTTTCTGGGTTTCGCTTTATATTGCATTAATCATCGGTATTTTTGAATTAAATATTAACGTTGTTATTTTATGGATTAATTGTAATTCTTGGATCAATTGTTATTTTATCGTTGTTATTTTCGAATGCTGAACAACAAAAGATTATCGTTATTATTCCTTTTATTTGTGTTTTATTGTTTCAAGAGAAAAACGGGTTCTTGGGTTTCTTTTATCTTATTCCCCTGTTTCTTTGTCCGTCTCCTTAGCATTGCATTTTATTTTAATTTTTTTTCTCTCTTTCTTCTTCCTCTAGTTCTTCTTCTTGCTATGCTAATTCTTTCTCACCGGCCCTGCCATGAAAAGGTGACTAAAATTAAACTCAGTATTCGAAAGGGACCGTCATTTTTGGAGATTTAGATCGTGATTTGGAACTCTGAAGTGCTTCATTCTGGGACATGCCTCCCAATTAGCGGTACTGACGGATTACAAGTGAATTTAGTAACTATGTATTAGATAAGGGATGAAATACCAGTTTTTGGCAATTCTCAAAAGTTCACAAGCAATACTCATTGTTTGGTCCAAGAGAGCTGGCAAATACGAGTATATTGTTACCACTGCAAATTTATTGGTGGGCAATTTTGAAATGCACTTATGGCTGAAGATAAACTAAAGAATTATGTCATATTGTGCTAATGCTGGTTATTTTCCCTTCTTTCTATTATTAGGTGGAAACTTTAAAATGTGTGCTATCACTTGCAGCCTTAGCAAGGATATGGAAAAGTGAAGGTGTCACTGAAGATAACAGGTTACTTTGCTTTGTGATTATCAATTTTTGCCATTTTGAAATAATCAAGGTGTTTAGGAAACAATAATGAGAATTTGTGGTGCCATATCATCATGATTGAAACTGCTTATTTATATCTTTAACTATCCAGTCTTGTCCCGTTGTGTCCCGAGTATAGTTTATTTATAATTTCTTTATTGCTTATCTGGCTGTATGTAAAAGGAGTTCTTATATTGTGACTATGTATTGACACTGAAGCTACCAAGTGGGGTTGTAAATGTACATGTGCTCTCTAAATTATGTGGTTATATCTATGGCATGCATAAGTAATTTCTGCAGTTTAATTCATTGAAAGTTTTCAACCATTTGAGCACCTTTATTAAAAGAATATTGTCTTGGTTGATTTTAAAACTAAACTGTGCATAAACATTGATGCTTGTCTTTTCAAATGCTGGTTATTTTTTAAAATAAGTTACTTGGCGCTGTGTAACATTTACTAGTGAATTTTACTATTCATTCAACCAGACTGAATACAACTTTGGATGAAGTTAATGTCTATCCCATTCCTGCGGCACTTTACCTTGTTAAGAATTTACTTCAGGGGGGCTAATTTAATTGTTTATTGATTTGTACATTCATGAATAGATGGATAAAGATGTAGATGCACTATTTTTCTAGGTTTAAGAATATTCATGATTTTGTGTGTCATGCTGTTGTCATTTGAGTGTCATTTATGATGCTAAGTTCTTCCTTTTCCACATGTTTAATTGAAGATAAACTCTAAATTAGGTTGCGTTGTTGTTTGAGAACAATCCTTAATATAACCTTGTTTGTTTGAGATTCTTACAATGATGTAAGATTTTGAAAACTCTGGTACATGCAGTGGTTAGCTAAGTACAAATTCTAAACCAATCCTAGTGTATAGAACTTTCTAGTAAACTCGAATTATGCATCTTGTGTTTCTTTTGACTGCAATTTTTTTTCTTGAATTTAATGACCAGATGGTCTATGATTCTCCATATAGCATAATTAACTAGACGTACAAGTATGAAGATGAGTCAGTTTGCAGTTGAAATGTGTCAATTTCCCTGTAGTGCCACAACATACTTTGTAATGTCAGCAAAATTACATGTTCAAATGTAATGCATTATGCAGTCTATAATTGCAACCTTTGAAAAAGATGCCTGTGGAAATGATTTACCCTCCCTCTTTTTATTTTGTGCCATTCATTTTAATTGTAGTTATACACTTGTCAGGTTGCGGAAAGGAATGCTTTAGGGCAAATTACATTTCCCCCCTATGTTTTGTCACATTACACTATTTCATCCTTAACATTTGAAAAAAATACTTATTTGTACCTGACATTTGCTTTTTATTGTACTATTTTATCCCTACAGAAGGACTAATTAGTGCTAAAAAAAGCAAATATCAGGGATGAATAAATATTTTTTCAAATGTCAAGGATGAAGTAGTATAATTTAACAAAATAAAGGGGCAAAAATGTAATTTATATCCCTACAAAAGGACTAATTAGTGCTAAAAAAAGCAAATGTCAGGGATGAATAAATATTTTTTCAAATGTCAAGGATGAAGTAGTGTAATTTAATAAAACACAGGGGGGAAAATGTAATTTACCCAATGCTTTATTGCTATTTCTTACCAAATAATTTGCAAGGTATTTATTTCTTTAACATTTATTCTTAATTATTCACATGAGTGGTGATTAAAGTTATTTATTGTAATTATATAACCATATATCTAATGTTGAAATGTTATGTTTAAATAAAATAAATATTTAAAATTAACTATTTAAATAAAATTTCTTATTTTAAATGTTATGTTTAAACATAGAACTAATGAGTCAAGTCTCTTTCAATCATGTAGATGGGAGGAAAGAATAATGAGTGTGAGGATGTAAAAGAATGGTCAGAAGTCAATGAAATTGAATTTTTGAGAATCTTGTATGAAAGAGTAAAAAAGGATCCAAATGGAACACCAAGTTTTAAATCAACAGATTGGCAACAAATAGGAGAAAAATTATTCTTATCTAGTGGAGAAAGATATACTATTGACAAATTGAAGGGAAAGTATAATCGTCTTCGT
>CATIWO010526101.1:0-16478 GCA_949673435.1 Macaranga tanarius | reverse complement strand
TGTGCATTGTATAATTATGAGATAGTGTGATGAGTGTGAAGTTGCATGGCATATGGTTGTGTTCTTGAAAGAATTTTATTTTCTTTCTATTAGAACACGTGTTGTAGTGAATTGAGGCCACGTGTTGCGGGTCTCACATTTTAACTTGAGGAACAATCCTAATCTCCCTTTAATACAAAGTTTAAAAACTGAAAATCAAAGCAATAACTCATAACCAAGAACATAACAATTACCAAGTGAAAAGCAAACTCCCTCGTTGAATTCATGAAAAAGTATGATTAACAACCAAGAAAAATGAAAGTAGGTATGGAACACTAACACTCAAGTAGTTCTTTTATTAATAATACTTAAAAGGCACACAATTTATTTCTTAGAATTTTCCTATTATAGTATCCCCTACCTTTCCATATTACTCAATGTGGATACCTCAACAAAGTCCTTTGGATACTCATACCCTTTATAGAGCATTGGAGTAGATACACGAGTGCATTTTACACTCCATCTTGTTTAAAGAACTTATTTATTTACTTATTTATTTTTTATTAAGTGCCTTTACACATATGAACTACATAAAATATTTAAATTTCTACAAACATCTTTCTCAACTATCAAGCACACTATTTCAATCACTCAATGAAGGAGTAGGTATTAAGTTCATTAAAATTTAAAAATTCTTAATCACAAGTTATTCCTCTAACTTAATAATCCAAACCAAACATTAAAAGGAGATTAACACACTTACTCAAAAAAAACATACCTAATGATACTAGCTCTTAGCACAAATAGGTTCAAAAACTCAAGTGAAAGGTCTTTTATTCATGCAATAATAAACTAAAATTCAAAACACAAAATTAAAACAAAAATAGAAAAATAAAGGGGAAATAAAACTCCCCTAGTCAGATGCATTCGAAGACGAAGTCTCTGGAACTATGATCTCAACAGATGGTTCCGTCGATGCCTTAGTTCCTTTGCTTTGAGAAATCAACTATTTCAGCTCTTCTATTGCAGCCATTAAATTATTCATCCTTGCATCTCTTAACATCTTATAAACTTCAAACTTGGTGATCACATCCATCATCATGTTACCAAGCCTTTGAGCAGTTCGATTTGACACATCCTCTATCTTCTTTTTGACTCTCTCAATACTTTCCTCAAATCTCTTCCTTTTTGCTGCTCTATTCTTTTTCTTTGCTTTGGTCTTACCATCACTCTTATTCACCCTTGCATTCTCGTGAGCTACTTGAGGTTTAACATCTTCTTCCTCCTCTTCACTGACGTCATCAAAATTCTCTACCACCTTAGGTAGAGGAACATCTCCATGTCTCAAGGCAGTTTGACGCAACTGATAGTATCTTCTATTGTCTGCCTCTTCTAGCCTTCCGAAATCTGTAATTATCTTAACCCTGACCAAAAAATCCTCATTAAAGATCTCACATTCCAAAGGTATAAAAAGGGCGAGTTTCCTTGGTACAAACTGTATGGCCAGGCTCGTGATAATGTGGCCTATAGACATCAATATTTTTCATCCCTGCACAACACGCCAGATAGAATGAAATACAAGATATGCACTATTCACCCTACGGTTAGTAGCCATGCACCACATTAAGAATAATTCATCAGGCATAACCTTAGTGCTCTAATTCCTACCACAGATAATATGTGCTATGAATTTATGCATTAGTAAATATGAGTGATTATCAATTAGACCACTAACCATAGTATCTCCATGACTTATTCTATTCTCTTTAGTAATTTCAGCCTAAAAACCAATCATGTCGAATTCGGGAGGAGGTTGACAAATACCTCATTTAGAAAAATCAAAAATTTCAGTCATGAGATCATAATCAAACTCATATTCTTTTCTAAAGAATCTACATGTAAAAATTCTCTGCTCTTCATCTCTGATTTGCAAATTAATATAGAATTCAATGGTCAATTCAAGAAATAGATCATACTTCACTATTTTTAACTTAAACCAGCCTAGCCTTTTGCACAAAACATTCACAAAATCATACATTCCAATAAGAGTTGATCATCAAAGTATTTAGGCATGCATATGTTTCTTTTACTAAGAGAATAGAATCTTTTACCTTCTTCATATGAGAAAATAGGGAAGAAAACATCATACTTATCTTTGAAATCCGTTGGCTTAGGTCTTATCTCCATTGGTACTTTTCCTTTTGCATTAGACCTTTGGCTATTGCTGGACATGCTATTTGAACCCATTAGGCAGCAAGAAAATAATTACAGAGAATAAAGATGGAGAGAATTTAATTAAGAGAAAAGTGTAGAGAATGTAGAAGTTATGAAAATTAAAACAATCCTCTATCTATAAATAAAAGAACAAAATTATAATTTTACAAGGACTACACAACTCATCTCCTAATTCTTTGTGAAAAAATAAATTTTATTGAAAAATAAAAACTCACTATCCTAATAGAAAAAGGACATGTAAATTAAAATCGTAAAAACTAAAAGCACTTAAAATAATCCTAAAAATAAATAGAAAATAATAAAATTAAAATGAAAATTTTTATTTTTCCTCCCCCACACTTAAATTTTGCAATGTCTGCATTGCATGAAAAATAGAAAAATTTTGGGTTTGTGCAAGAGCAGGCCGCACGCCCATGTGCATGGGCGTGCCTGCTTTGCGCCTGGCGCAGTAAGCACATGCACGCCCATGCGCATGGGCGTGCCTGCCTCAGCATAAAATAGGGCAGTTTGAAACACCTCCAAATGAGTAAAAATTACAAAAATGAAGTGTGAAAGCATTGGAAAAAAAATAAAAACACATTTAACATTCAGAATTCAACAACATTACACAATTACACTAATAACCAAATCACAAAACATACATTAAACTTAAACAAAATACAAGATAAAACAAATAACCTAATACATGACACTTAACTACTCTTCTTCAAGGCTTCAATGGTTATGCCCCAGGTCTTATGGAGGATAGGGTGGTGGAAAGAAGTTTTACGATTGAAAATAAGCCATCAAGTTGTGATTTAGCATATTAATGTCTTGACGTATATTAGCCATGTTGGTGTTCATGCCATGTGCCAATGAAGTTAGCTCACCAATATTTGCATCAATCACTCCCACTTGCAACTCTAAATCATCCATTCTTCACATTACATCATAGATGTCGGCACTTTCCTCCTCTTCTTATATTTCTTATGGTGGTGAAGCATGAATAAGATTGTAACGTCCGGGTCCCTCCCTTGTAACCATACCAATTTCTTCCATAATTGGAAGATCAATTAAAGAAGGTCCCTTGAGCTTTTAAAATGGCATATTATCAACAATGAACCCAACATAACATGCAATGTTAGTGATCAATCCACCAACTTTTATTGCCCCCGATGACTTAGTAGCTACATCCTTTAATTTGAGAGCTATTGCATGACAAATATCTAATTGTATATTATTACACATGTAATACAAAATAGTTAGCTCGATTGTAGTGACCACTGAATCACCATCTTTCCTAGGGAATAAAGAATGAGCCATTAACCTATGTAGATATTTGAGAGCCGACGATTGAATCCGAGATTCTTTCGTCGCCCTTGCTTCATAAGAGACCTCCCTTTGGCCGGTTATCTCTCTCCAAAATGCATCCCTATTAAATTGAACCGTGGAATTTTGATTTGGTAGGAAATTATATGCATCATTCAACTCGAACAAACCCATGGTATGTTCTATGTTCCCCAACTGAAATATCATAAGCAAAGCTTGTTCATCAAAATGAAATGAGGATAAGAATTCACAAGTAAGTCTAACATAGGTTGGGTATTATAACAATACACGTGCTTCTCACCCCATCTTAGTGATATACATATTCACTTTCTCAAACAAGCCTACCTCTCTCAAAGCATGAGCATTCATATATTTATTAGGAACAAATTTTCTAGAGAGTAATTGTCCATACTTCTTCCGTTGCCCCTCATGCCCAAATTCAATTTGAGTAGGAAAGAGTCTTACCATTAAATCTTCATTAACTCCACCCGGATTAGAAGAACTTCCTCCCCTTACCCTTTTAGACCTTAACTTTACTTTCTTGGTAGCATATGTCTTCTTACGTGGATCCCTTTCCATAGTTGAGTGGTGGATGAAGAACTTTTCTTGAGAGAGAGAATTTTTGCTAGAGAGAAAAAATTTGTGTAGAGAATGAAGAAATTGAAATGTGTGGGAGGAGAAGAGAAGAAGGTGGTATTTATATAGAGGGAAGTGAAGATAAAAAATGAATAAAAATGGGGAATTGAAGAATTGAGAATGTAGAAAGTAGTCAAAGTTGGAGATTTCAATGTATTAAAAGTGGGAAATATTGGAAAATTGGGAAAATTGAAGAACCCTAGGATTTGGGAAGTGAGAGATGTTAGAAATATGAAAGGTGTGTGGGATTTTGAAAAGTTTTGAAGATGGGCACATTTTTTAAAGGCATCTATGTGGATTTTGAGTAAAAAATTTGATAGTGCACATGCCCATGCGCATGGGCGTGTGCCTAGGTGTGTTGATTTTATGTAGGTAGGCACGGGCATGTGCACGCCCATGCCTACCTTGCTTCTGAACCACTATGCTGCACGCCCATACGTATGGTCGTGCCTGATTTGACCTTAATTTGGCATGGCCATGCGCATGGTCGTGCCAAACCAGAAAAATTTTACTCTAAGCTTCCGAATTGGGTTGTATAACTATGCAACAAAGTGTATAAACTATTTATTTGATCTAAACAAGAAAAATTTAAGAATTTAAGCACACATAATGTAAGCAAGCCACTTAATTCCTACATCAATATACACTTACAAAACATCTTTAAGCGCTCCTCCACTTCTTTAAATCCTTATCTTGCTAAAGCTTCTTCTCTTTATTTCTACAAAATAGAATACAAAGAAAACTCAAAACTCAACACATACGGACATAAAAAAAAAAGAAACTAAAAAGAAATAAAAAAAGAAAAACTTGGTTGAGCTCTTAAGAAGCGCTCTTTTAGGTCTATGAGCTTAGACCATTATGATCTTCAGAGTGTTGAATCAGCCAAAAAGGCCAATTGGCAAAAGTTCTCCAATATACCTCCATGGTAGATTTTTAATCTTTGCCCGTTAACTTTAAACTTTTCTCCTTGAGTGTTGTAAACTTCCACAGCTCCATAGGGGTAGATATGGCTCATTACAAATGGTCCTGACTACACTTAAGCTTCTCTAGAAATAGTCTAAGTTTGGAGTTGAATAGCAACACTTGGTCTCCTTCTTGAAAATTTTTTATCTTCACCTTGGCATCATGCCATTTCTTTGTATGTTTTTTGTAAATTCCGGAGTTTTCATATGCCAACTCTTTTATCTCCTCCAATTCACTCAATTATAAAAGTCTCTTTTCTGTGACTTTCTTGCAATCATAATTAAAAGCCTTGATTGCCCAGTAAGCTTTATGCTCAATTTCAATAGGAAAATGACATACTTTTCTATACACCAACCTATATGGAGACATTCCAATAGGTGTCTTATAAGCTGTTCGATATGCCCACAAGGCATCATCTAACTTCTTTGCCCATTCTTTTCTCGACTTGCTCACTATTCTTTCAAGAATCCTCTTCAACTCTGTATTGCTTACTTCTACTTGTCCACTTATTTGGGGAGGGTATGGAGTGGCTATCTTATGTTTAACCCTATAACGAGCTAGCAATGCTTCCATATTTCTATTACAGAAATGTATTCCACCATCATTTATGATAGCTCGAGGCATTCCAAACTTAGCAAAGAGTTTGCTTAGGAATTTACAAACTACTCTTGCATCATTTACTGCACAAGCTTGAGCTTTCACCTATTTGGATACGTAATCTGCATAAATAAGCATGTATTTATTTCCATCTACAATAGGAAATGGCCATGTGAAATCTATGATCCATACGTTAAATATTTCTACCTCAAGACTTTCTGATTGGTGTATTTCATCCTTCTTTGAAATGTTGCCACTCCTTTGACATGAGTCACAACTGAGTACACACTTTTTAGCATCATGAAAGAGAGTAGGCCAATAGAATCCTACTTCAAGAACTTTTACAGCGGTTCTCTGTGGACTAAAATGGCAACTACTGACCATTCCGTCACAATGCTGTAAAAATGAACCAGTTTCTTCATCTCCTACACATCTTCTTATCAAACCATCATTGTATAACTTCTAGAGATAATGATCATCCTACAGATAATACTTGGAATCATGAATGAGCTTCTTTTTTTTGTTGGCTATTGAATTCTTCCAGAAATTTCCCATTGGATATAAAGTTAGCTATATCTGCAAATCATGGTGCATGTAAACTTTGAATTACTAATAACATCTCGTCTAGAAATAGCTCCTGGATAGGTTCTTCCTCCTCATTATCTTCTTGCTCTAGCTCCAATCTTGAGAGATGATCAGCTATTACATTTTCTGATCCCTTCTTGTCTTTAATTTCAATGTCAAACTCTTTTAAAAGCAGCACCCATCATATGAGCTTTGGCTTTGACTCCTTTTTGTTCAAAAAGTATTTCAACGCTGCATGATCTGTATACACAATAATTTTAGAACTAAGTAAGTAAGAATAAAATTTATCAAAAGTAAAAATTACTGCTAACATCTCCTTCTCGGTTGTGGCATAGTTGAGTTGTGCATTATTCAAGGTTCAACTTGCATAATAGATGAAATGAAGTTTATTCTCCTTTTTGTGGTCAAGTACAGCTCCTATTGTATGGTCACTTACATCACATATCAATTCGAATGGGAGATTCTAATCTAGCGAAACAACTATAGGATCTCATATCAATGCTTATTTCAACCTATCAAAAGCCAATTTACAATCATTAGTAAAGTCAAAAGGAGAATCTTTCTCTAGTAATTTACAAAAAGGTTTAGAGATTTTTGAAAAATTCTGGACAAACCGTCGATAGAATCTTACATGTCCTAGAAAACTTCAAATTCCTTTGACGTTTCTAGGGTATTGAAGTTTTTCAATGGTCTTCACTTTTGCTTTGTCCACTTCAATACTTTGTGCTGAAATTTTATGCCCAAGGATGATTCCTTCCTCCGCTATAAAATGACACTTCTCCCAATTTAGTACCAAATTTATCTCTTGACATCATGAAAGAACTTGCTCTAACTTCTTCAGACATCCTTCAAATGAGCTTCCATAGACTGAGAAGTCATCCATGAACACATCTATAATTTCTTCCATCAAATCTGAGAATATGGCCATCATGCATCTTTGAAAGGTTGTTGGAGCATGACACAATCTAAATGGCATTTTTCTATAAGCAAATGTGCCATAGGGACATGTGAATATCATTTTCTCTTAATTTTCTAGAGTAATTGCTATCTGATTATAGCCCGAATAACCATCTAGGAAATAGTAGAAGGCATGTCCTGCTATTCTCTCTAACATTTGATCAATAAATGGTAGTGAAAAGTGGTCCTTTCTAGTGGCTAAATTCAGTTTCCTGTAGTCAATGCACACTCTCCATCCAGTCACTACCCTTGTATAGATCTGCTTATCTTCTTTATTTTCCACCACAGTCATTCCTCCTTTCTTTGGTACACACTGGATAGGACTTACCCATGAACTGTCTGAGATTGGGTAAATAATCCCTGCATCTAATAGCTTGACCATATCTTTCTTCACTACTTCTTGCATGTTTTGCCATTTAATGGTTGGCTTGTATCCGTCTTCCATTAGAATTTTGTGCATACAATAAGATGGACTTATCCCTTTTATATCTGAAATTTGCCAACCAGTTGCTTTTATTTTTCTCTTAAGCATCCTTACAAGTAAGTCTTCTTAGCTTTGGGTGAGCTTAGAGGATATAATCATAGGTAAAGTTTGGTTTTCTCCCAGAAAAGTGTACCTCAAATGTTGAGGCAAAGGTTTCAAATCTACCTTTGGTGGTTTTATACTTGATGGTGGTGTAGGTTTAGTGTTTGGTAATTAAATTTGGGAAAAATGAGTTTGGTGTTTAAGGTAATCTTCATCTTGGGGGGTTTATACCTGCATACACTCCTCAATATACTCTAATTCATCACATTTTACTAACCTCCTTCGTTGGACTTCAATCACACATTCATCTAAAACATCAACTTTAAAGCACAAATCACTTTCAGAAGAATGTTTCATACCTTGATAGATGTTGAACTTACAACTTTCCTCACCTACTCTTAGAGTTAAAGTTCCATCATAAACGTCAATGATTGCCTTGGCAGTGTAGAGGAACGACATTCCAAGGATTAATGGAACGTCTTTATCTTCCTTAAAGTCAAGAACAACAAAGTCCACTGGAAAGATGATTTTTCCAGACCTTACTAGCACATCTTTCACTATTCCTTCTGATTCCTTTACTATCCTATCTGCCAATTGTAGACGAATGTTTGTTAGTTTTGCCTCTCCAAGTCCTAATTTTCTATAAATAGACAAAGGCATAAGATTAATAGAAGCACCTGAATCACACAAAGATTTTTAAAATGATAAATTCCTAATAGAACATGGAATAGTAAGACTCCCTGGATGCTTCCTTTTTAAAGAAAGTTTGTTTGAGATGATGGCACTACACTCCTTTGTGAGTATAACTATCTCAAATTTCTACAACTTCTTCTTGTTGAAAAGCAGCTCCTTCAAGAACTTTGTAGACTTTGGCATCTGAGCTAGACATTCCATAAAAGGCATGTTGATGTGGAGTGTCTTGAATCTTTCCAAAAACTTTGTAAACCACTAGTCATGCTCCTTTTTCTTCAACCTTTGTGGGTATTGTACTGGAGGTTTATAAGATTGAATTAGTGGTGGCTTTACTTTTTCTTTGTTCTCCTCCTTCACTTCTGGCTCTTTTGGTGTCTCAACCCTTTCATCATCCTGTTCTTTCTCTCCTTTATTCTTCTTTTCTTCATACTCCATTGTTGCCTTAGGGGTTTGGATCTCTGTACTGCTTCTCAAAGTGATAGCCTTTACTTGCTCTTTTGGATTCTCCTCCGTATTGCTCGGTAATGCACCTTGATTCCTTGTTGATAAAGAATTTACTAGCTACCCCATTTGTACTTCTAGATTATGAATAGAAGAAGAATAATTTCAGATCATTTGCTCTATCCTCTTTTGAGCTTCATTCTACTGGCTCATCTTTGATGACATCACATCCATGAATTTCTCCATCTTGCTCTCCATTGAAGTTCTAGAGGATGAACCTTTGTCTTAGTGAAATTGAGATTGAGGTTGTTGTGCATTCTGACCTCCAAATCCTGGTGGTGCTTGTGGTCTCCACTGGTTATTTCCTTGATTGCTCCAAAAGAAATTTGGATGATTCCTCCAACTTGAATTGTAGGTATTGCCATAGACCTAGTTTTGAGGTCCTTTGAAGTTGCCCAAATAGTTGACACCTTCCATAGTCATCCCTTGCATCATTTGACATTCTATTGTAGGATGACCTCCTTGACATAGTTCACATGCGAAAGACAATGTAGACACTGCATTCATATTCACCTTATCCATCCTTTTTGTCAGGGCATCAAGCTTTGCATTCAACATGATAAAATTATCCACTTCTATTGCTCCAGCTTTCTTTGTATTGGTCCTCTCATTAGACCACAAACTTTATGTAATTTCCATTTCTTCAAAGAGATCCAAGGCATCTTCTGGTGTTTTTGATATGATAGTATCTCCAGCTACTACATCAATGTTGACTCTAACCGCATGATTTACTCCTTTGTAAAAGGATTGTACCAAATCCCATGTAAGAATCAATTGAGGTGGACACTGCTTCTGAAGGTCTTTGAATCTTTCCCAGTACTCATAGAATGTTTTATAATCTCTTTGAAAAAAAGAGTTAATCTCATTTCTGATCTTCAACACCTTTGTAAGTGGTAAGTATTTGTTGAAAAAAGCTGTGTAAAGCTCTTGCCACGTGTTGATGGAGTTAGATGGCAAGAGTGTAAACCATCTCTTTGCTCTATCCATAAGAGAAAATGGAAAGAGAATCAACTGGATTGCATCAGGCTGTACTCCATTCATCTTGAAGGTAGAACAATACTCTAAGAATCTAGACATATAACCAAATGGATCCTCATGTGGTAGCCCATTGAATGGTGAGTTTTGGATCATTTGGATCATTGCCGGCTTGAATTCAAAGTTGTTTGCTACTACTGTCGGTCTTACAATAGGTGTCTGATCACCATGCACATTAGGACTCACAAAATCCCGTATAGTTCTCTAACCATTCTGAGGATTTTGAAGCACTTGTTGCTTCAGTGGGTCATTCCTTGCGTCTTCTCCCAAGTCCATTTTACTTTGTGATTATCGAGATATGATTGTTTGTTTCTTTTTCTCACAAACTGTCTTTTTTAACTCCAAATCAAGTGGTATCAACTCAAGTCCTTGTTTGCTTGCACTTCGTGTGATGTGCATCAACCAACATAAATTCTTGCAATACCACAATTAAAAACAAAATAATAAAGTCTAAATCAAGCAACAAAATTTTCTTAACAATATCAATTCTTTGCCAATCCCTGGAAACGGCACCAAAAACTTGATATGTGTAAAATCCGCAAGTGCACATAATTGTATCAAGTAGTAAATAAAATATCATCCCACAGAGATTATGAATTGAATACTGAAATAGTTACTATATTTGATTATTTAGACAACGAAATAGAGTTTAAATTCTTTTAAAACTAAAACCAAAACAAATAAAATTCAAATTCAAATTCAAACAAATATTAAAAGCTAGATTTCTTATTCTCAATTGGACTATCTCAAAAGATTGATTAACCAATTAGGTTTAACTATTTCTAATTCATTTTGAAGGGATCTTAGAAACTATAGATTTTCTAATCAGATAAACCTATAATTAATTGGAGATTAATTAACACTAAGTTCACTGACTTTCACTAACCTAATGCCTTTTAATTCTAATTTTAAACACAACCTTTAACCAATATTAACCCACTTAATTATCTCTCAACTAATTAAGCAATCAATAGGTCATTGCCTAATCCTACAGAACTTATCTCTCGATTAAGCCTATAGTGTTAATTCAATTCTAGGGTGATAGTCCTAAAATGATATTAAGCACAACAATAACCAATGAATTAGATCTAGCAACCTAATATAAATCACAATAAGCATATAATCAATTCAGAATAAGAACCCTAAAAATGATCTAGCTACTCATATCAAGAATAAAAGAAAACAAACAAGAAATGAAAACCATTCTGAACACAATAACAATTAATTAAAAGTGAGATACAAGAAAAACCCCCTTCCAAATGATGTAAGGAAGTCTTGCTCTTCTAACTTCAAGCCAAGTATCTCCTCTACTAAAAAAAATAAAATGAAAATATATTCTGAAGAACCAAGAGAGTAGAGAACCAAAAACTAGAACTAAAACTCAAAACTAGGAACTCCCTAAATGAAAAACAAATAGTTCTATTTAAAGGACCTAGTTTCCTAATGAAAAAGGTCATTTAAACTCTCCCAAACTTTATCTAAACATAGGCTTAAAAGATGAGCTTCTATCTATCCAAACTCCTGCTTAAAATCTACTTTTGATTGGCTGCCACATCATTATGCACGGGTATGCAATAATTAGACATGCCCATGCATCAAAATAACTCTGAAATCTTGGAATCAGGCATGGTCGTGCGCATGGGCATGTGACTGGCACATGGGCGTATGCATGGGCATGTACTCTGTGACTATCTCTTCTTTAATTCAGGCATGGGCAAGCGCATGGGCAAGCCACTCCACACATGGGCGTGTGCATGGCCATGTGCCCTGATGCGAGGATAACTTTCAACTTTAAGCTTCAATCTTATCTTTATCTTTAAGCACTATCTCCATCTCTCCTCAAATGCATCCTACAACCAAAAACTAAACAAAAATTACCTATTTAACATAAAAGCACCTAAATTAAAATAAAATAATAAAACTAACTAAATTAACTAAAAACTAACTAAACAATGCATTTCTAAACTTAATATGCAATAAAATAGAGTGCTCAACACATGCATATTTCACACTCATCAATTAACCAATGGACGAAAATTATATTTTCAATTTAATTTTCAACAAAATCATGCCAATAGTACTAAATCATGAAGACATGCTCTGATACCAATAAAAGAAAAAAAATGATAACAAATCACAATAGAGTAAAGGTCACTAACCCTTTTCTCCTGCAGTGGAATACATATATGATATGTTGATCGAAGCTTAAACTATTAGAGTAAAGACTGTTATTTTCATGATTTAAATACCACTGGGATGAATAAGAATGGAAGAGACAATTTCTATGTAGAGAACTTTTTCCCTGTGTAGAGAGAGTTTTCTGTGAGTTTTTACGTACAAAATATAAAAACCCATATGCCTACTAATTCCTTTAATCTTTTTATCAATATAAAAGAAAGGAATACATTGTTATAGTCAAAAACCAACACTGATTATTATTAGATAATTTCTCATATTATCTAAATGGATTATGTCAAGTCATGGGTGTCATAATCCAATAATAAGAAACTACTTTATACTACGGAAGAGCAAAATCATTATTTTTTTTATAAAAATTATAGTTTCAATGAAACTAATTTTTAATAAAATTTTATTATTTACTGAAAAATAACTTTTAGCATGGACTTAAAAGATTTATGTTCTTAATTTTTTTTTTTACTTTCTGTTTTATCATGTGTTGTATTTTAACATTGTTTAATTAACTAGTTTTATTGAGCACTATATTGTTATTTATGCCTACTATAAATTTTTTTAATATATTTGTGTCATATTTCAATATTGGTAATTATATTTTAATGCTTTTGTATGTTACTTTGATATAAAGGTGAAATATTTTAGAAATTTTTGTATCCAACCAAATAATGCAAAATTCCTACAAACATTTATATAAAATTTAAATTTTTAGGAAAGTGATATCGAATTCTAGCAGCCAAACAGTTTTCATAAATCAAGATCTCATAGTTAATTCTATAAAGCATTTACAAATTAGTAGTAGTGAAGTGTATAAATTGTTTATCTAAATCAGTAAAAAAGTGGTTTAATAATGTATACATTTTCATCCAAATACATCTTAGGGTGCATGATTTATGAAATTAATTTTTACATGATTTAAAAGGGTATAATTATTCTATATTGTGTAGTCCATTAAAACGTAAATTATTTGACTTTCTTATTAGTGAAAAAAAAAATATCTCAGCTCGATCTATTTTAGAATGCATCTATCCACATATATATGAAGGACTTCGAGACATGATATAAGCAGTCGTGTTAAATTAGTTGTTGCAAGATTTTTACTGTTTTTTGTGGTCCTGTTTGGATCAAATTGAACTAATTAGAATTTAATGAACTTCAAATACTAGTAGTTCTGATAAAAAAAAAAAGCATGTAATATAAATACTTTATGATGTAAAACAAGTTTAGAGAAGAAAAATCCTGTGAACTATAGCAAAGAGGCCGCCTTTTGAGTTGGAAAATTTATTTTGTAAGCTTTTGGAGTTCTCAAAAGAGAAGACATTTCCTCAAAAAAAAAAAAAAAAAAAAAAAAAAAGAGAAGACATAAAATCTAAAAAAAAAAAAGAAAAAACATAAAAGCTCAACGTAGGGGCAATTGAGAGACAGTTTGATCCTTGCTTAACTCACTGACTAAGTAATCTAATCTAACCTAATCTTATGAATATATATATATATATATATAGTCTACGTTTGTGTTTGAAAAATATTATATCAAAAAATTTGTTTATATATATATATTTAGTGCGCTTAAAAATAGATTAATAGAAAACTAAAAGCTATTTTTCAAAAAAGTGACAGTATTTCTAAAATTATATTAACTTATAAAAATTCATTAAAAATTATAAATAAAGATCACCTAAAGCAAAAATAATTATGCAATCAACTCCAGTACTTTTTAATCATTATTAGCTACTGCTTATGGACATCAACCAATGACCGATCACTGAAAAATTTTATTTTCTTCATATAACTTCATCTAATATTAGTAAATAAATAATATAATGTAATATTTACATAAGTTAAACGTTCAAAAAAATTATTTTTATTAAAAAAATAAAGTTTTTCAATGGTTGCCAAAACATTAAAAAATATTTTATAAAAAAAATTATTTCAAAATATAATATTTTCTAGAAATAAAATCTTTTGTTTTTGCATTTTTCTCACAGTTATTTAAGCGCAATTGAATTATTATTTTAATTTATTATTAATACTGAATATATCTTAATTATATGAAAAAATATAAAAAATAAATAAAGTGGGTGTTTTGATGTGTGCATAAATTGCAAAAAAAAAAAAAAAAGTACTAAAAGACATTTTTAGGGTGTTTTGGAAATGATCGTTAAAGTTTGAAAAGATTTTTTTAAAAAAAAAAATTAGCTTTTAATTTCATATATTTATTGATATAATGATTATTTTTCATATCTTTAAATTTTTATTTTTTTCCCTATAATTGTGAGTAGTTGATATTTTCTCCCGAAAGTTAGATTGTACTTATCAAGATTTAATGTGGTTGTATAATAAATTATATTAATAAATGATTATTTATTTAATTTTATTCAATGAGTATTTCATGTTTACTTTATAATTATGCTAGATACATTGTAATTTGATGTATATGAATGTAAAAAAAAAGGTAAAGCGTTCAATTCATTCACGCATTGATTAAAACTAAATAGTTTGATCGCAAAAACATGAAAAAAGTTTTTAAGAATTATAATTAGATATGAAAATTGCTTCAAAAAAAAAAAAGATATGAAAGAGATTAATGAAATTTAATTAATATTTTATTAGGGTTGTGCAAGGTCCTGAAGAACCCAAATTATTATGAAAAATTGAACTGAAAATCTCCAGAATCGAAAATTTTTGTTAATCGTTTGGCTTTCTCCAAACTGAGTTGTCTCGAAAATTTTTATTAGGGGGAGCTGGAGACCATGAGTTCTTCAAACCAAGAATTGAATAAAAACTGTTCCGAATTGCATCGAATCAAAGAACCGAAACCAGTATATATATATATATATATATATATATATAAAGTTGATAATTAATACGTTATAAGATTAGAAATTTAGTATTATATACTACAAATAAAATTTAATACTATTTTGATAATAAATTATATTCAAGTAACTTATTTTAGACAATTTACTATTAAATGTTACCTTAACAAATAATATGTGACATTTTAAATACTAATTAGTCGTTTGAAATAAAAAATACACTCATCAATTAATTTTTTGTATAGTTAATTTTCAATGTAAGTTTAAATTATAAAATAAAATTTAAATTTACAAATAAATTTTTTATAGTAAATTTTATAATCATCTTACTTTATAAGTTCAAATTATAAAATTATTAAAATATAAATATTAAAATAAAACTTATAAAAAATAGTACTATTATTAAATATAATATATTTAATATAATGTAAAAATATATATTTCTTTATTATGAATTTATTAAATATTAATTTTAAATATATAAACTAAAAAATTAATATAAATCTCTGAATTTTAATTTTACTCTAAACTGTTTTGAAATCTCTATTTGCCTGAAAATTCGGAGCAATTTGAGACGAAGATTTATATTTTTGGAGTCATATCTGGGGAATTTATTTTTTAATTTCTCCGACTTTCGAGTCCGGTCAAGAGAATTTGTATCCTTCAAATTACTCTGACCCATGCACAACTCTATATTTTATCACAAAAATAGGTAATATTTTGATTTTTGTACACTCAATTCACCTTAAAAAGAAGATAGTTTTAAATATTAAAAAATAACTAACCTTTAATTAATTAATTATCATTGACTAAAAATTTAATCATTTGTACTGAATTGTTTAAAAACTCTAATTCTAAAGGGATAAAAGACATTTTTAGTGTTCAAACTTTTTATAAATTAACAATTTAGCTGTAACACCCGCCCTTTAGCACACGTGTGTATGACGTACGTATTGCATTTTATGCTTAAGAGTTAGTAGACTTCATTTAAGTTTAAGATTGAGATAAGTTGTAGAGAGGGATTAGATTGTAAGAAAAGTTGGGAGTGAATTATCACAATAGAAAGTTTGGGGCTATTGTGAATTTACACCATCTCATTAAGGAGCTAATAGGAAATTGTGTAGATATTTGGTTATATATATCTAGATTATTATTATTAGTATTAGTATATTTTGGTGATAATTATACATTAATGGATGAAGTCTTTGGGGTAGGCAAATGGAGGATTTTGATTGGTTGAAGGGTGTATGTGTATATATGGATGTATGTAGGGGTGGCCACGGTTCATGAACTGGCCGGTTCTGGTTCGGAACCGTCGGTTCACGGTTGGACCTCAGGTGGAACTGAACTGGAACCGGCTTAAGCCCGATTCCGGTTCATAGTTTCAGTTTTTTTGGTTCAGTTTTTACGTACTGTAAAAAAGTTGTATTATTTTAGAAAACAAAATATATCAC
>CATIWO010526092.1:0-20371 GCA_949673435.1 Macaranga tanarius | reverse complement strand
TTAATCCTTGGATATTTTGTAAAATTATAACTTAACCTTTATAGAAATTCTTCTTACAATTTCATCCGGACTAAATTGTAAATAAGAAAATTAATTTTTCTTTTACAATAATATATATAAATCCTCTAAAATATATATATTTTTAATATATATATATATATATATATATATATATATATATATATATATATATATATATATTATAATTATACATATTATTATTTTTATTATATTATATTTTTTTAGGATGTTACAACTATCGATAATGAGATCAAACAAACTCTTTTGCACGGTGCATCTAGTGTGAAAGAGCTTGTAGCGTTGAGTTTTATCCACACTCTTTGGCGATAAGATGAGTTTCCTCACCACACATGCATACTCATTATGGTCATTATAATCATAATCATCATCATCTTTATTGGGTCCACACACTTCATCATCAGCCTTATCTTCCTCTCTCTCTACCACATTCACAGCCTTTCTCTTTGGACACTCATTTGAACGATGCTCCATCTCTCCACACCTATAGCACTTAATGCCAAAAGGTTTGGTATAGGGGTTGGCATTTTTGGTAGGAGTTGTAGTGTCATTCTTCTCCCCCATCACACCATTGCCTTTCCCTACACCCATAGTAGTAGTCTCCACATTACTGGTTTGAGGAGCCTTACCCTTATCAAATACAGCCTTATTATCTCCTCCTTCATACCTTCTATAATTGGCAGTTCGGGTTTGTTCCTGAATAAGCAATTCAGCCTTCATGGCTAAATTCTTTGCCTCTTGTACATTAAAAACCATCTACACACTGATCTTATTTCAAAGAGCCAGTTTTAACCCACTCAAGAACCTTGCTACCTGTTGATTTTCACTTTTTGAGAATTGGTTCTTTACTGCCAATCGCATGAACTTTGCATTATACTCAGTTGCACTCCTCATTCCCTAAGTACTTCTCTGATAAGCATGGAAAAGACAATGTTCGTGGTCTGGAGGCAAAAATCTACCCCTCAATAATTGTCTCATCCTCCTCCAAGTCTGAACCGGACCATGCCCCTCTCTCATCCTAGTCTCTCTCAACCTTTCCCACCAAACCGATGCTCCTCCTTTCAACAGATAGGCAACAAATTTCACCTTTCTCTCATCGAGCAACTCAATATAATTAAAGAACCTATCTACTTTAGTCAACTAATTAAGAAAACCCTTAATATCAAGATCCCCACTGAAGTTAGGAATATCTACCTTTAATTTATACTCGTTGTCCCCTCTGTAGTTTGGTTGCCATTGTTGTCTGCCACCAAATCCTCCATGCACAGGCGCCATATTCCATGCATGTGCTATATTCCCGAAGTCAGCCTCGTCATCGGACGTGTCATCATACACTCTGGCTGGCCTCCTCTGATTATTGGGAATGGAATTAACAACGGGTCTAACAGGATGAAATCCTCTGCCTTCTTCACCATCATCATTCTTATGCTCTTGTTCGGTAACCCTCAACATAGCCTGCAATTGGGTTTGCATTGCTTCCAATAGCTAGGTTATGTTTTGGGTAAAAGCCTGTTTAATTGATCATAATTGAATGACAAAATCTACAACCCTAACATAGGTATTTATAGTATAAGCTATCAACTCTAGTTAGAATCCTAATAAAACTAGAAAACTAGAATAATGATAAAATAAAACTCTAGATAATTAATTTATAAAAATAAAATAAAAATTCTAGATAAGTATATAATTATTTCTAATTAATTAATTATTTTAAAAGAAATTCAAACTAAATGTTGTCATGATCAGTTTAGGTAGATAAGATTGCAAAGGAAACAACTTTATTTGAATCAAATAATGTTTACATGCGAATTTCACTTGCTAATGGTCATTTTCTAATTGGCAAAAGAAAAACATTTTTTTTTTTTTTTGGTGTTTTAAAAAAGAAAGGACCTTTGATTGAAAATGTTTGGTATAAGAGCACAAAGCAAGCAAAAGAGTAAAAAGGTTGCTTCAGTTAACCCATCAACAACACACATGCAACATTTTAATAGATTATCGCACGTTCTTGTGATATTATTTTCACCTTTTGTCTAAAAGTCGTAAGCTATAGCTAGTAGTAATCTAGGAAATCAGTGGCTAACAAAAGTAGAAGATGTAGTAGTAGCAATATGATAATACACAAGAAAAGGGTCAAGAATGATAGGGAAGGGCGGCTACTTTTGATGTCTCCTGGTTGCCTGCAAGCTGCAAATAAAGTTGCCAACATTCTATTCGCCTTATCAATTTTTCTATGGTCCCATCTTCATCTTCATGCCGCAAAGCAACCCAAATTCTCGCTAATATTTATATATATATATCAACCTCATCATTTAGCATATGTATTAGATTAATGTTCACTTTGCAGCTAACCGTGTTCCTCTTTCTCCCCACATGTGGGGATAGTGTTATTATACTGTTCCTATAGTTTTCACTTCTTTTGGTTTTAATTAATAGTGCGGCGTATGGTATAGATTATAAAAATTAAAAAGAAAAAAAAGTTCAGTTTTCTTGCAATGAACTAAAATGAAACACACATCTTTTTATTCATAATTGCATATCGTAATGCAAAGCTTTTCATTCTTCTTTTTGGTGCTTGCAATTCTATATGTATGTATAGCACTCAAAAAATTAAACAAACTCTTGCTCTTTTTTCACTTTCACACATCTCGTAGTGTGCTCCAAAAAATTAGAATGATTGAGGTGTCATTTCTTTCTTTATTATAAATAATATTGTAATACTAAAATATAATTAGTAAGGCATATATATAATTATATTTAACTGGAATACAAGCACACTATTATATTTGTACATATGTTATATGTAACTATTTTAAATTTGAAATATTAAATTTCTTTATTCATGAAATATTAAATTTCAAATAATATATAGTTAGAGATTATTTCAAATTTTATTAACATAAATTCACATAATTAATTGTCAAATGGAAAAAGTTATTTTCTATTGTACCAAAAAAAAGGGACCCAAAAAAGTCTAAATTTAAGTTTAAACATGAGGTTAAAAAAATGTTTTGGATTTAATTTCTTTAAGCATTATTTTGGTTGGAATGAAGCAATTAAAAGAAGTTGGAAGAATTAATCAAAACAAAGCAACAAATTTAATCACTTTCAATTTTCTCCACGTACGATTATATTTATACAGAGGCACTAAATCAGTGAAGACAAATTGATAAAAAAAAAAAAAAAAAAATCAGTGAAGACAAAAGAAATCAACGAAATAAGTTTAAAAGAAGATTCTAATTTTGGAGGTTCCTCCGGCAGTACCATAGTAATTCCTGTCAACTTCTAGTAACAGTTTTATGCTCTCTTGTCTCTTAGTGCTAACATTAATTACCTGGAGGAAAAAAAAAACCCCAAAAAAAAAAAAGTTATCTCCCTATTGAAAAATTAATATTAACCACTAATGATCAGTTGAAAATTCTCTGGCCTGGAGATAGCATCATTTTTGGATCAAATTTATCTTTGCTCTCTCGAAAAATTTTCCATTTGGGTCCAAAATGATTGATCCATTCCTCTCTAGTGGTGTAATGGGGAAAATATTGCTTAACCTTAATGCCAGCTTCATCACAGTACTTTAACAAATCTTTGTTCTGATTATCATATGTCTCCCAGTCATCAAATCCACTTGAATGCAAGAATCCTACAGTGTAGAAAACATCCTCATCTGGTATAACTGCAGAAGTACGATCGTCCCATCTGCCATTTTAATTAATTATTTTACTTAGTATATTATATGTTCTGAAACAAGAATTTAATTACTTAAGTGATAAGCAATTAATATAATGCACTTACTTGTTTCGATTCATGGGGTAAAAAAGGACAGGTCCTGTAGTAATGTTTCGTTTAAGTACAATGTCCCGGAAAACACCAGAGTTGAAGTTAAAAATACTAGATTTTGGCAGGAAGAGATTTAGCCATGGATGAGGAACATCCCAAAGTCCTTGTGATTGAAGTTTTTGCTCTCCACCTCTTACTCTATCTAAAAAATCAATATAAGACACATCTTTCTCGAACTTAAATCCATCCATGAAGCTTAGCCCTTCCAACATTAGCTGAAGTTCCTACATTAATCAATGCATTTAATAATTATTAATTTATCATCAAGATGACAATTAATTATATGTATACATATAAGAGGTGTAGCTGGGTGTCACGTATTATATACATATTATATGTATACTTTATGTATGTGTGTGTGTATATATATATATATAATAGGGTATGTACCTTAGCCACAGAATGTTGGGTGGCATCATCATAGTATTTGGCTACTTCTAGACAGTAGATGATGCCATGTTGGGTTACTAGGGACATTATTCTGGGGATCTCAGAAGATGGGAAAAAAGAAGATCTCCAATTATTTGGAGGACCCTGGTCCATAAGAAGTGAACCTTCCACATAATCCAGTGCATTACTTTGTTTCCTTCCATTGATTGAGATTAAATGTTCTTGGTCTTTGGTGAATTCTGAAAAATCGCTGTACATCATCCGTACCCATTTAACCTAACCAAAAAAACCCAAGAAAAAAATACAGTACAATACAATTAGCATTATAATATGGTACAAAATGAAAAAGGTCTAAGAATGCCCTTTTATGTATGTGTATGATTGATCAAGAATTTTGCATGTATGTTTTTTTTAAAAAAAGTATGGGATGTTTGTAAATATAAGTAGAAATTACTAACATATACAGTAACATATATATATACCTTCTTTGGTACTGGCTCTAAAGCAATTCTAGCTCTGATTATAATTCCAAACTGACCTAGGCCTCCAAGAACAGCATAAAATAGGTCAGAATTCTTCTGCTCAGAGCAAGTTACGAGCTCACCTTTTCCTGGTTAAAAATAGAAACGTTAAATCTCATGAGTTGACCCTAAAATAACTCCATGCACGAAAACTATTCCACAATATTCTACATGCCAGAGCAAAAAGAAAACAAACAAACTGGACCAATTTGCCAAATTAATAATGCAATAACTGGCTAATATTAATGACCATAAATAACTAAATCACAAAGTGATTTCATTGTCTTCAAAATTTAAGTCCATGCATGGAATAGAAGCCCCAAAAGAAAAAAAAAATATCCATGAAATATATATACATATATTGCCTATAGAAACACAAACTTAGCACAAGAGACATTTTCACACTGCGGGACCAAAATGAGCACGTTTCTAAAACATTAATAAATGCCATGAAAATGACTGTAATACTTAATGCTTCGCAACCACCACTACCACGGCCACCACAACCTTGTATATTCTTTATTCTTTGTTACTAAAAAAATAGGGAAGCAAAAAATAAAAAACACTCAATTACCTGTAACTACATCCATTTCATAGACGTTGCTGATCTGAGGACCGTATCGGAAACTTTGTCCACTAATTCCAGCATTTGATAGTGTTCCTCCAACAGTGAGATACAAGTAATCAGTCCATGAAGCTGGTGCAAGACCATGTTCCATAGTAGCATGTAACACATCAATCCATAGCTGTTCACCTCCAACATCAGCATAAAAACCCAATAAAGGGTTTTTAGAGACTATAACTCCGATATCGGTTTTCTCTTTATTGCTTCTTAAACGCATCATATCTACGACTACTCCATTAGGGGCCATAGCCTGTCCATTAATAGAATGGCTGCGACCTCTAGCAGATATAGTTAAAGGAGCAGAATAATTGTAGGCAAAGCTTACAAGACTAACTATGTCTTGTGCAGAAGATGGATAAAGAACTGCGGCTGGCTTTTTATGGACAAGGTTGCCATAGTCAGTGGAGGCTGAATCAATAGCAGAAGGGTCAGTGTGGATTCTTTCTGCAAAATCAAGGGTAAGGAGCTTTGGTGCTGCCAAATTTGTCCATGGCTTGGTTTTGCCTGCTGTGGACATCAAGCGGGTTACAAATAATATGACAATAAAATAAGCCGGAAATGTATAATTCACTGCCATTTCTTTTCTCTGTTTCTTGTTTTTAACTCTTAATGTTGCTTTCTTGATCACGAAAGAAACAAGGGAATGAAAGGAGGAGGAGAAGTGGTGGTGGTTGTGGTGACCGGAGATGAACGAGAGAGGCCGGAAGGTATGCATATTTATAGGAAAAATAATGAGAGAGGTGAAGAGAGGAAAAGCTTTTTTTTTTTTTTTTTTTTTTTGCATGAAAATGAGATGAAAATCTTGAGCTGGCAGAGAAGAAATCTTTTTGGAGTGGTTCGAGTAAACGATACCGTTTTGGAAGTTTGCCAAAGATATGCTAGGACAAAATTAGATTCATTTTCATGAGAACTCGTCGCCATGGCAAATGAAAATGAGAAATTAAAATCAACTGTTAGATCAACTAGTAATAAACTGTTGTCACTTAAAATAAAATTTTAAATTCGAATTTCAATAAATGCAGTCGTGTTAAATAATTATTGAAAAAAAATTATTAAAAAATTAAAATTAAATATTTTATTAAATTTTTTTAATAATTATTATTTTCATATATTTGAAGTTGAGTCCTAGTATATATAGTTGGATTAAATAATAATCCTATAACAATGAAATTGAATTAGTAAAAGGTGAAATGAACTTGAAATAGTGAAAAATGGAATGAACTTCTATACAAGTAATTGAGATAAAAAAAAATAATAATCATGATGATCATGGTGATGATGATAATGATTCCAACCCACCCACAGCTTTGTTTGGTTCTTGTGGGTGTAATTTTTCCCCTCCTCTGAGGGCCAAACAAGCTGATAATTGATTTGGACCGTCCGTTACGCAATCTTATGGTCAAGATATGGTCAAGTTTGGTCCTTTCTCTATATATATGTTTATATGCAATGTAAGATATTTTAATCATGTCTGCCCTCTGATCTCTTCCCTGATATGCATATAGGATGAATGGTGTGGTCAAGATTAGGTAATCATCAAAAGGATCTTTAAGATTTTCTTTTAGGTTTTGGAAGAATTCTTATCAATCAAAGAATTTTAATTGTTGGATATATGATTTTCTATTATTTTTTTATTTTTTTATTCAGATATGTGAATTTAATTATAATTAATTATAGAAATCATTTATTTATACATTGTATCATATTTAATTATTAAATCAGTAATAAAATTTTTAACACTAATTTTTTTTTTTTTATGTTTAGAAGAAATTTTTTACTATTCTACAATTTTTTTTTTTTGAGCATACTATTCTACAATAGTTAGTGATTACAAATTGTATATGAGAATGCTAGCTTACTTGAAAACATCAACTTGAAACTTTCTCCTTCATAAGATTTTGTTTGTTCATATTAAAGGGTACATGTAATTGCTTAAAGTCAAAAAAAACAAATTCGAAACCATAATTACCTGCTGGCCTATGTTGTCACACTTAACTTTCAATTAATTTCAATGGAGTAATTAGGATGTTTCCATGGATCAGTAGTACTTTAGCAAATTGAATTAAATTATTTTTAGTTTTATATATATGTTCTTGATCACATCGCACTTAATTAGCTAAAGCCAAATTAATCCAAACTTTTAATCAAGATGTGCCCAAAAAAGAAAGGAACCCTATATATAAAACTATATTAGGTAATTGATGACTAGGCTTCATTAAGATAATGCTTCAAATAAAAATTATTCTTGGTAAGCAACTTGTTTTTTTTTTTTTTTTTTTTTATGTGTGCGTATAAATAGATCATGCCATGCACACGAGAGAAATAATAATGGACGAATTGAATTATCAAGATAATGCCAATTAATTCGTGTAAAATTTTTGCAACATACACAGACGAATAATTTTATTAGTCAGAGAATGAAGCTCATATGATAATTAAATTACATGTTGATCATATCATATATATATGTTGTCTTTACATTTGTTTTCTAGTATGCTATAACCTGAAACATAAATACATATGCATATTTCATGGTCTTATATAAATAACAATAATAATAATAATGTTAGGAGGGAGTGATATAGCAGCTTTATTTAGAAGGGAAAAACCGTCTCTTATTGTGCAATCCATTAGTATTTAAGTTATCCAACATTTCCAATAATAATAATAATAATAATAATAAGTTTGGCATGTAATTAATATGCTAAAATTAGATCATTCAAAGAGCAATCTTTGACCTAAAGATCCTATGGGTATGGAGAGATAGCAGCCCTTCACCAGGAGGGTACGATATGAATTCTTTTATTTCACTAATTCCAAATGAAAATTAACAATAATATAATTATGCAATCTTTATCATTCTTGTGTATCATGCTGGATATTTAATCCATAATAACTCTCAGCTGGACCCTAATGAAGCTAGAGACCAATGTATAATTAAATTAGTTGAATAATTCAGTAGCCAGAAAATTACAAAGCTACACATTCTTCTTTTCACATAATATATATATCTACTTAATTCTATATTTTACATGTCCAATAACATCAAGAAACTTCATGAAAACAACTAAGCATGCCTTCCCCACATGCCAAAACAGTGTTAGTTAGGTCTTAATTTATACCAACCCATTAATAGAGACAGGCAGAGAGAGAGAGAGAGCAATAGAATTCAATGAGCAAATAATAGTCACAACATATGCATTCCTTAAGACAACGTAGTTCATATGTTTTAAATGAATTTTTTTGACGAATTCATATTTTCTCTATATGTATATAATCAATAACTACTGAAACTTTCATGAATGACGGCTCTTACGATATTAATATTAGAGTGCGTATAAGATTAATTTAAATGTGTCAGACCATATAAATTACAAATTAAAGAAAAATTATATATGTATAGAATGACTAAAAAATATAATAATGCCTAGATAGCTAGCTATGATGTTGTTGTGTTTAGCAAGTTCATGGTTCCTTCATGGTGGCAATGTGAATATATATATATAGTCTTTGAATATTAATATATTGCTATGATGCTGTTTAACTGATGTTTTTACTTGTTGTACCTTTGCTTAACACGTAAAAAATTAAATATATAAAAGACTTTAAAAGAAGCATTTAGTAGTCTTTTTATTATTCTCTCCATGGCACTTTTTAATTCATCCATCATGATACTAAATATTCATAAGATCTCATCAACTTAATAATATAGGAATCAAGAATATGGTCTGAACATAGAGATTTTACAGTAAATTTGTCAAAAGTTGATGCAGCTAGCAATAATAATAATAACAATAACCCCTTCTCTCTTTTGTTTTTTTTTTTTGGTTAATTGTAATATGCTTCTTCATGATGAACACTAGTAACGCAGGAGAAAGAAAGAAAGAGGCCCCTCGTGCAGAAAAACAAGGGTGGGGACGTTGTGGGGAGAGGGCTATAAGCAAAGATACTCAAAATCTTTATGGGGATCGAAGCCAGCCCACAAGATCACGTGGTCCAAAACCACCACCATCAGCACCCACTGCCCCACCAACACCACCACTACCACCACCATCCACGGCCAAAAAAAATTTACAAGTTTATCAAAAATTGCTGGAATCAGCTTGGATAGAATTAGACTTTCACTTAACTTACGTTTCAAAGTCGAATGGTAATATATGCAATCATATTAAATTAATTGTTTTTAAGATTCATTTTTCTCTTTATCTTACACAGTCAAACTTGATTAATTAGAATTCAGTAAACTTTAAATACTATTAATTTAAATAAAAAAATTACAGAGTTTAAATATGCTATATTCAATAATTAAAATTATAATAATATTATGCTCTGAAAAAAAATTATGAGTGTGATATTTTGATTATTATTGCAATTATATCCTTTCATGCGTGCATGAAAGGGAAGGTATCATCTTAGTAATAAATAAAGTGCAAAATGCAAACAACAACAATAATGTACTTGCTTCTCTCGTTTTTGCCCATATCTATTACTGACTATTTTTTTTATATATATATATAAAGGAAAAATACAACTACATTACAACCAAACGTACGGATGTGAGTAATAATTAGACTTGTTATGCTCCTCTTCAACAACAAGACATACGAATTTTTAGTTCATCTCAACTCACAAGTGTAGAAACATGTCTTTAATTGTTGTAAGGTTTTGGATGCTTATGCCCTTTGTTTTTTTTTGTCGTCTTCAAGCATATTATTTAAGATACATATCGCTCTAATTATTTGTGCTAATTGTGTTTGTGTATGTATAACTTTATTTAAAGAAAAATGCGATGAATGTCCTGTTTAATTTATAATTTCTGAATTCTGATAGAACTAAAAAAAAAAAAAAAGTATATGAAAGAAATGACCCTATGTTGTAGCTCTTTTATTGAAATAATAAAAACATTTCATGATCATTTTATTGGTTAACTAGTTTGTTTGTTAATTAATTGGAAAATTTGGGAAAAAAAAATCAAAATATTGATTAGGAGTACAAAGTGTAATTATTGTTGAATCATTTTTATATTTTTTTCTTTATAATTAGGAGTACAAAGTGGCTCACATGGTGATGGCTGCTGGTGGTCATAGATTGGTAAGAAAGTATGAAAATGGAGGTGCCTAATTTGAGGAAAAGATTGACATAAAAGGGCCAACTTGCCTAGGTTACAAGGACTCGTGGCACAGATATCGATCGAGCAGGCAATATGAAGGATTATATACTTATAATTTATATTTATCTTTATCTATACACACGTATGGACTCGCCACCCTCCTTCTCCTTCTCTGTAAGTGCCTGTTTTGTCACTTCCTAGATAAAGTTTCCATGCAGATTTTTCTCTGTTACTAGCCATAGCTTGGGTACACTTGAGGCCAGCTCAAGTGGTAGAAGTATTAATAGTTGTTGTTAAGGAAAGAGGTCTCGGATTTAAATTTCATATTTTACATTCATAGAAGGAAAAACAAATTAATATCGTGTCGACTTCCAAAATTATAAACCGATTTGCGTAATAAATCTCTATGCGCGTGTATATTTATAATTAGATTTCAAATCCGAATAGACATATATCTACTTTATCTTGTAGTAAAATGTTTTGTTAATAAAAATAGGTTAATTATACAAATTTTCATATCTAGTCAAATATTACTTCAATTTAAAAATTTAAGTTTGTTATGTGAAGTTCTAAGAATAATTTATTCATTACTAACATGTGATGCCTAAAAATATAAAAGTTCTTCCTAGCGATAATTAGAAATGTATTCACAATAGTTTCGTATAAATTTTATCCTCAATTATTAAAATATATTTGAATATATATATATGTATAATTTCTCTCATTTGCTAAATATGTAAGGATTAAACATATTCGAATTTAAGCATATATATCCGTAAAAATTAATATGAGATTAAGACTACAAATGAGAAAAAGAGAAAAGGCCAAAAACACACGTTGAGAAGTAGAAGAAAATGGAGAGGATGGAAATCATGAAAAAGCCGGGCACGTGAAAATAGAACAAAAAGCCAGTTTCTTTTATATGTCCTTCAACTTGCAATATATTATTATACCTTTTTCAAACAAAAAAGCTTACAATATATTTCACATGATCATATAGAGAGCTAAGAGCATATATAGCCACTTAGCTAGCTTAGCTAGTCAATCAATCAAATTATAGTGAGAACATGGAAGTTGGGTTAGGGTTGGGGTCCCCTTTGCCACGAAACAAATGAAAGTACTTTGGCCTTGGAGGTTCAACTTGTATAGGGCAAATAGAAAGAGAGGAGCACCGTCCCTTTGCCCTTTCTGTCTGTCCACTACTACAATATGCTTACTTCTTTTTCTTGTTCATGAGATGATTAAAAAAAAAAAGAAATTATTTTAATTTGTAACTTGTGCAAGAACCATCTTCTGATAATCTGATCTGTTCTCTTGTGCTACAGTCTTTTAGATTTAGCCTATGGGTAATTGTACACTCCTCTTTGTTCTTTTGTGACCCTTTTCAGTCCAAAGTATCTATATCTCTGAAAGATGAATATTTTTAGGTCTAAGACTATGAGTACTTTTGATTTCTTTCTTCACTCCACAAAATGATAAAAATTAAGTAAATAACAGAAGTATTGAAATTGCAGATGCTCGTGCTATAAATGATGCTTAAGAACCTCTTTCTAAATCGATTTTTTTTTTTTAGCATACTTTCTAAATCGATTTTGATGTTAGATATATAGTACAAAAAATATAATAGACAAATATTTCAAAATATAACACATATTGTATTTTTTTCACTTCAAAAAAACTAATTAATTAGAATTGAATAGACAAGTTGATTTTTTTGTGTGTGAGATTAGAATTGGCAGTGTCAAAATTAATTAGAGCATGCATGGGATCCAGCTAAGTTCCCTTTCATGACCATTTCACAGTTAGTAAATTCCACATATGCTTCCAAACAAGTGATTTCTTGGACAAATTTCCTATAGATCTCCTTTGTCATCACTTGTGCAGATTTTCAATGCACATTAACTCGAACGTGTTGTTGATAGATACAAATTTAGAGCTAATTACCTGCTTTCAAAGCAAATTTCGAAGAACCCTTTTAAATTCATCTACAATTTAAATTATAAAATCATCAAAAACAAATATTAGCTTGACTAATAATTACATAAGTTCTCTTGTTTAGCTAGCATTTCAAATCCGATTTTCATAATTTTAGCTTTACATGTAAATTAAACACGTAAAAAGATTTGCCATATATATATAACACAAGCATGTGTCTTCATCATCATTGAGATCATCACGATCCATGTTTGGTTAGACAATGTTATAATTTGGCTGTAAAGATTTGAGGCAAAAACAGAAAACCCATCTCAAGAACACCACTAACAACAACAACAATAAATCAATTATTGTCCTAAGGCACAGCTTACATTTATATACATACAATTTTTTTCTTTGGGGCCTTTGATTTTTACCGTCACCAACATTACAGCACACTTGATGGGTTGGTTGTTTTGTGCTTATTTCTGTGGTACTTGAAGACAAATGTATACTGACAATATTGTCATTTTAGCATCTATACTAACAAACAAAATCTTATATGGTACAGGCTCATGTTTCCTACATCACTAGACAATTAACCATTTGTTTTTGATTTATTGTCATCCATCAACTTCTTTTTTGGGCACAAATAATAGAGCACTGTTCAGATATTCGCCCCAATAAGAGGCAACTCTTCCAGATTCAACATTGCCTCATTAAAAAAGATTACCCTGCGGTGTTATTGCGCCTCTTCACACATGAATATATATGAATGATTCCCAAATTTTTTCTATCCAACTATATATGAATTTCTTTATAAATTAACCATATATACATTGAATCAGTTATATACATATATATATACATGCGTACGTATGCATGTGTATCAAATAACAGTTCAAATTAAAAGTCTTGACTACTAATCTTTTCGATCTTGAGAACTTAAAAATCTCTATAGACCCATGTGAGTTGTTGGATTACTTTGACATTTGCCTTATATATTATTGAAAAATCAAGAAAAAAACAATGTAGTATATATGGTCCTGAACTTTGCACAGGGAAATAGTTCATTTACAAATAAAATGTCGACATAATAGAGACAACAGGAGAACGTGAGGAAACAAATTTGATGTGAACTTAAACTATAACGAGTTAAAGATGTTTGATTACATTCAAACCATGTCAAAAGAAGAGCGAAACAAAAACTCAATTCACACACAGGAAGAAATCAATATGCATAGATAAGACAGGCATGAAATGATGACAAGGAAATGGTTCGTCCAGCCTGTGAGATGATGATGGATGACAGTGGTAGAAAACATTTGCCTTAAAGCTGGCCACAATATACTCACCCCTTTGATTCTGCCCTTTTCTTTTTCCTTTTTCTTTCTTTTTTTTTAAAAAAAAATAATCAACTCCGATTGCATGACATCAATTAATAATTGATAATTTGGAATAATAATACAATTTTTTTCCTTATTTCGAATATAATACATATTATATTTTTATTGACCACATATCAATTATCAAACATATGAAAGATAGTATAATTTTTTAAGTGTAGGTTATGTAAAAGTGAATAAACTTGTATCATAAAGCACCAACAAATTAATAGAACACATCCATCATTTTGCTACCATGAACTAGCAAAATCCTGTCAAATAAGACGCTTAACCTTTAAGAGTTTGGCAATTTTGAGAGTTGTCTTTCAAAAGGGTGTGTAATAGCATTTCCATTTCCGACTTCCGAGTGGGTTCTCACTTTGATTTTAAACTCTCCACGTGATTTGGGCAGAGCCATATTTCATTTTTCTTTATTTCTTCTGCTTTATGACGCTCGCGTAGTCCAATGTTTCCAAGATCAGTTTGCCCAAAAAGGGATAAATTTTCACCACATACTGATCGAGTTATGTCTCGTGCTCTCAAACGAGACTAGCTTCTTCTTTTTTCTACTTTCCTTTGTTCTAGTGTTAAATTTCTCCTACATCCTAGTTCAGAACACACTTCCATACGTGACAAAAGAATACAAATTGAAATTATTCATTACATGAAAATTGTAAACTTATAATGCCAAAAGCTTGCATACACTAGAAGATCTTTTTAGATTTAGCAATTAGGATCGGATCCGTACGATGCTATCATGCTTCCATAATCAATTTTTTTTTTCTTTTATCAAATACTAGCTAGCTCAGTAACTTCTACATCATAGCAAGAATATAAAAGTTGTCAACATGACAGAGCAAGTACAAACAGAACAATACCCATCTAAACAAATCTAACAATATCCTCTACACGATCCAACAAAATTCTTAACCCCACCATCTCATAATTTTGCAACAGCATCTAGGACTAGGATGAATAATGGGGCGAAGCAACCATGTAGGATTTGAAAAATTTTAGTTGCATTTTGTCATTCAGTTCTAAGTCCATGTCCCATATCAAGTGCTTAACCAAAAGGGTGTGTGAAATAGAATGCTCAAACACAAGTTGTAATAGAAAAAGAACCTAACGAACACACACACTAGTTAAAACTCCAATAGAATCAACATGAATAATACTCTGCTGTGGTGTCATTAATTCCTGTCATTTTTGGCCACAACATGCCCGAGATGAAACAGCTGTCTTTAGTTTACGCAAAATCCGCATGCAGAAACATGCTCTCAGAGTTGGCCATTTTCGCCACAATCATGGATATATGCTATGCTTAAATTCCAGTTCATTTACTGAACAACCGACTTCGACAGCACATGTGAGTCCTAGATTGCAGCTAAATAAATGCACCAAGAACAACCAGCATGGGAAAAAAACTGAGGTAGTAAATGAAACCATAATATATATTGCAATATCAGCAGAGAATTAATTTTTGAAGGAAAATTTAAAAATATCTGAATCATATAGTTCATTGCCCACGGGCAGGCATCAAAACAAAGCATTAAATTCCCAGTAGCAGGGTTGATATGATATTGACTCATTTCGCTCAGGGTGCTAGATCTATAGGATAAATTATAACGTTAATGTATCATAATTTCACAAGGTTGTTCCTCATGAAGAATTCAACTAGAAAGAAGGAAAGCAAGCAACAGCACAGAAAACTGCCTCTTTACAAATTGCAGCCATTAATTCCAAGATACCCTCAACTGCAAAAATATAATAAAAAAAAAAATTAATTTGGTATGCAACGATCTCAAATGGTAACCAAATGTTTCACTGGTGATTATATTCTGTTCAGCAGTCCTTTTCCTTGAGACTGGATCAAGTTCACAAAGTGCCATGCCAAACACTCAATACCACATGTATGCTCATGACCTGGAATCAAACAGCTGGGACCTTTTTACCATCTTCAATAAAATAAATTGCAGTTTCTGGGACCTGAAAAAAGAGAAAAAAATACAGAGAGAACACCTTAGCAACTCCTTTGACAGTGTGTTTATACCATAAGTAGTACGAGCCACAAGTACTCTAATGACAGAAAATGAAAATCATAACTTAATACTCAAAATCTTAAAAACTGTGTGTGATCAAAAATATAAAGGCTACAGCACATCAGAGGAAAGGAAGGTAGGACAAAACTCAATTAAAATGTGTTTATTAAGCCAAACTTTATGTCCCTATGCAAACAAATTTTTCCATGTAAAGTCATATTACTGTTTTAACATTTCCCTTGCCTTTCCCACAACTCATTCACAGCAATTATAACAGCACAAAAATTGGGCTGTCAAATAGAGTTTGACGTTATCAATTACCTACTAAAGAATTTAGACGTAATAAAAGAATCCTCACTTGGGCTCCAGAGAATATGCAAAGACTACAAATACTTATTCCAGTTTGACTATCAGACTAGAATAATAGCAATATTGGTGTGGTTTGCTGCTCCTTAGGATATATTACTTTGTGAATATAAATCAATGATAATTTGAAAAGTAATTATAAAAGCATATCTATATATGTTACAAAAATACAGTTATTAGATATCAAACAATGAAAAAATAAGGATACATAAATGGTATGAACAAGACCGATCCAAGACTAGTTTTCAAAATCCAACAACAAAATAACAACAATCATGAGAAAGTAAGTAATACTGTCTATAATAGCCATGGCACAAGATGATTGGCAAAATTTGTGAATTAGATGAGTACTAAAACAGAATAAAGATAGAATGAAGCTTCTGCAATGGCATCTTAGAGAATTAAAATAAACACAGATATAACTGCAAACAGCCTTCATGCAATGAAATCCTACAAGCGCCTTAGGAAAAACATCTTCTATCAAAGTTTTCATCTCACCGAGTTGACTTGCACAATTGTTTAAAGCATCTTCATTTTATTGTGACATTTTGGTGTTTGTAATAGTGAACTATCTAAAAAGAATGATGAAACACTCTGGCCATTTTAGCATGACTGACAAGATATGGACTCTGTAACCACATCAGTCCCAATGCCAAAACTTTCCGAGTGCTTCTCTCTTATGGTTTTAGTTTGAGAAGAAATGGAATGCCATATTGCTTATCAAGATTGTGATAACTTAAATATAGTGCACATGGAAATATTGCGCCCAATAAATGCTTGGTTACTCATATGTATTCCTCTGTTCAAGCAGAGTTTCTTTCTTTACAAAGGCATGGTCTGGCAATGTGTGACGTAACGAACACAATTCAGTTAAAATTGTGAAGGTAAGAATGTAAACTAAGACAGTGGCCCAACACATAACACTGAAGAAGAGTATAAATAAATACTTACATCGGGCCAGGTCTCTGTAATAAAGTCCACAATGTCATAGGCTATGTCTCCTTGAACATCAATCTGCTCCTTCTCTGTCGGACCCTGTACCAGTCATTCAGAAAACATAAGCAATCATCAGCATCAGAAACAAAAGAAACACATACTGCCATAAAATTTCATACCTTAACAACTGACGCTCCAGTAGCAAACTTTTTCCCAAGCTTCTTTGACGCATCACTAAGTTTAACACCTAAAAAACATATGTCGAAAGAGAGGAAATAACATCAAAGAGATAAAATGAGATTTTAATTATTGACAAATAAAGAGCAAAAAATCTCACCAAAAAGATCCAGCCCTTTTACAGTGGTGATACATTTTCGCTTGTTACGTGTGACTTTTTCAATAACAACTTCCTGCTTGTCCTAAAAGAAAAGATTCAATCCATAAATCCATTGAACTACTATCAAGTACGCATTGAAAACACTTACATCATGATATTGGTTCAATGCAATTAAAGTTCATGATATAAACCAAGTGCTGAAAGATTCTGAACCCTTACTTTCTTCTTTATCTTTCCACCAGGAAGACGTTTTACTTCATCCTTAGGCGCAGAAGTACCTGCTGCAAATGTTATTAGGTTAATAGAAGAACATAAGAACACAAAACACAAACATCATACAGAGCTGGATCACTGCAATTCGCAACTGGAAACACTTGTTTGATTGATACTATGGAAGGAGTTTAAGTTCATGAACCATATCAAAGCAACTATTAAAGGCCATGTTTTGAAGCAAATAATATGTAAAAATTCAAATTGAATTCTAGCAAAACCATGTCAAATTGTTAACTTCAGCATGATCTAATTTCTTTGAAAATGAATTGTTTTCCTTAAGTTGAAAGAATCGAATTATAGCAATTACAAACTTCCATACATGAGAATCAACTAAACAGAATTTAATTAAATTGTTGCATTTTCAGATTTTCCAAGGAAAAAGGTAACAACTATGCTTCTAAATTTGAAACACCATTCATTTTTAAGCAAAGAATATACCTTAAAAAAAAAATCATTATGAATTACTAAAAACAAAACAAAAAATCTAAATACATTACATATGCATAAATACGTTACCTGAAGAAGCAGCACCTTCACAGCCGCTTCCGCCGCTAGATGAGATACCGGTTGATTGTAACTGATCGGCGACCTTATCAGCATCCTTAGCATTTGCCTCTGCAGGAATTAAATAAACAAAACTTAATTAAAAGAAGAAAAAAAAAAAGAAAAATCGTGAAAAAAAAAAGGTAATATAAAGATGGAGAGACCTTTGATGAGATCAGGATAAAGGTCAGGAGCATTCTGGATCAACCACGGTTTGCATTTTTCAAAATCGGGACCGAATTCACAGTACTCCGCAGGTAAACTGCAAACCTGGCAATAGAGTACTCGAACCGGTTGGGGTTTCTCTGCCATTGGAGCTCAAGCTCGATCTCGCTGTGCAATGAAGTGTGTGTTCGAGCACTAAAAAACGGTGCGTTTCGTCGACGCTATTGTTGAGAATATATGTAGTATTGTTACTCAACTCCGGTCTTAGAATATGGAATGATAGAAAACGCAGCGTTGAAGTGATGTGTTGTTATTTATTTTGAAACGACAGAAAGAATCGCTGTCGTTTTAATCCTTTTGCAATAAAAATTTCTATCTATGCATTTTAATGTACCTAAGCCACTGGAGTTGTAGCCAGTGGCAACATGCACCTTGCAGCATGTTGAGGGGACGGATCGAGCTCCCTTCCCCACTTTAAGTGGTTTCACTTTTAAAACTCTTTCCGTGTGGGGTTAATACCGGATATCCAGGTAGTAGGGCAGGGTTTGATCCCTTCTTCTCCCGCTCTCCCAGGTAGGGGTGTAAACGAGCCGAGCCAAATTTTGGCTAGCTCAGGCTTAGTTTATTTATAAACGAGTCGAGCTCATTAGGCCGCTAAGTGTTCGTGAGCTGTTCACGAGCTTAAACGAGCCTAAACAAGTTAAAAAAATTTCTAAAAATACAATGTATAAATTTAAATTATTCATTAAAATAATTTGAAATAAATTATTTACTAAATAATTAATTAAAAAAGTATAATTTTTTGTAATAATATATTTTTAAAATATTTAAATGAATAAAAATTTATATATTTTATATCTAAAATTAAATTATTAATATATTAAAATTGTGAGCCGGTTCTCGAGCTCTTATTCGAGCTTGTTCACGAGCCGAACTTTGCATAGTTTGAGCTCAGCTTGTTTATTAAACGAGCTTCAATATACGAGATCGAACGAGTTTTTAACGAGTCGAGCTCCAAGCTGCTCACGAGTGGCTCTGTTCATTTACACCCCTACTCCCAGGAGCCCTCGGAGCTTTAAAATGACAAAAAAATATATATATATCTAATTACTGGGATTTTCGTTGTTACTGATCCTGTAGAGGAAGGATTGTGGTCTGGTATATATTGATTAGGCAAAAATGCAAAGACATTTAGGCCCAAAGGCTTTACTCAATGCCACATATTAAAAAGATGCAAGCAGCTCCAAGCCCACCTGCATAAAATTTGGTGCTGAAATTTGAATTTTGAAAAGGGCAAAGGTGCATTTCACCCTAATGTTTATATCGAGTAGCAGATATATCTTTTACGTTTTTTTGGACCATTTAAGCACATAATCATATTTTTTTATTTATTTATGCCCCTCCTTTAACGACCCAAGCTAACGGTGTTAACACCATTTGTACAAACAGACTCTTGTTTGGCTGAGGTAACATCAAATGCATTGCCCTTTTGCAAACCAAGACGTAGAGTTTGATTATCATTAATAAAACACTGAAGCAACCGCCCTAGGCTCCGTTTGGATTAGTTATAGTTGTTGTTGTTGTTGCTGCTATTGTGGTTAAGTTAGTTGTTATTGTTACTGTTGTTAGTAATTACGTGTTTGGATTATCTGTTGGAGCTATTGCTGTTATAATATGAAATTAACAATAAGAACAATTTATTATTTAAATTTATTTGTATGTATATTTAAAGATTATTATGATGTTAAATATTTTTCAAATATATATAAATATATATTTATGTCAATATAAATATATTAACAAAAAAATATCATAATATAAAAAGTTAAAAAATATCAAATGAATTATAAATAAAAATATATAATTTACCCAATAAAATAAAATTCACAATAAA
>CATIWO010526069.1:0-11753 GCA_949673435.1 Macaranga tanarius | reverse complement strand
TTTTTTTTCTATTATTTTTCATGATAAAGTTTTGGTATCTTGAAAGAATCTTCTGAATTGTTCCCATTACTTTGGATTGTTTAGAAAAGAAGGGAAAATATTGTTTTTTAATTCGTGATGATAAAGTTAATTAAGGTGATTAAGAAAGGTGGAGAGGGATGGAGTTTGACCTCCCCCGAGACAATGTGTCCTTCTTTAGGGACATAAAATATTGAAAATTAGATGATTGGTGGGGCAATTGATTTTGAATGCACACCCCATGTGGAGACCAATTCAATTCTTGTTCCTTAGCTGCCCTAAACCCTTGCAAATATAATTTTTTTAAGACACCCCCACAACCCGGAAAGGTATTTTTGCCCACACTATTGGCCTGTTGCTTCCTCTTTTTATGTCCAACCTATGTTTTCTAGTATAGTGGATGTTAGGGTACCCTAAAGAAATTAGATTAGCATTAATTATGTTTATCTGGGTACATCGGGAATGATAAAGAAAGTTCACATTCAGGTTGGAATTCATGTTACAACATGTGAAAACAATCATGGGTGTGATTGGATTGTATGGGTTTTTATTTTTTGGGTGCACGTTGAATATATATATATATATAGTGGACTCCGTCTTCCCTTTTGAGCCTCCATGCTAATGTTTACTTAAATTTAAATGAGATATATTCGTGAACTAACTGTTGTATGTATGTGTTATATTTTAAAAAATCAAAATGTCTTGTATTGTCTGTTTACAAGATTTTTTATTAGTTCCACTGGGAGTTGGCCTAATGGTGAGTAAGCAAAGGAGCTTGCTAGAGGGGAGGTTCGAATCCCCCTCCCCCACTTTTAAAAAAAGTGATTATAATTTATACCATTTCAGTGTGAGGTGTTAACACCGAATAACCCTTTCCGTGTGGAGCTTGACACCAGATATCCATGGTAGTAGGGCGGAGTTTAATCCCCCTTCCCTCCCACTCTTCCGGGAGCCCTCAGGGCTATCTTTGATAAAAAAATAAAAAAAAAAACTTTTTATTAGTTTATTATCAAATGTGCATTATTGGGCTTGTAAAGAGTCAAGAAAAATGAATGAGTTTGCGCGAACAGGAAAGTTTGGCTAAAAGCCTGAGTCTAGTGTAAATTTTGATTTTTCTCTCCTCCACGTCTCTGCTACATGTTTTAAAAACAAAGGCAAAGTTGGGTACATTACCAAAAAGAAAAAAAAAGAATACAATTAATTATCAACTAAGAAATTTCTGCTGCTTCCTGCTCCTGATTAATCCTCCTCGTCTCTGCTACCTGTTTTAAAAACAAAGGCAAATGATTAATTCTCCACGTCTCTGCTACCTGTTTTAAAAACAAAGGCAAATAACTAAGAAATTTTTGCTGCTACCTGCTACTGATTAATATCATAAGAGCTTGTTGTATCATGTGAGATACACCTTTTCTTTTTCTTCTCTGTGTGGGCGAATTATCCTTTAGCCCAGTGCTTTGCACGCCTCAAGCTTGTTTGTTGCATATTCCAAACAACACTAACAACTATAGTTTTTCATCAACCAACAAAATATGTTAGTGAAAGTAGTGTACCTATATTGTTCTATTATCATCGATATTTAAGACATTTTGATATTTTTATTAATTGGTTTAATTTTCACTAACTAGTTATTTATTTAAATTTCATTTTAACTTATTATATATTTAAATTAGTTTACTAAAATGAACTATAATGTGCCATAAGATCGTTTTCTTAGGTTTGGAATCTTGAGATCCACTAGTCCTCCATTTCCTCTACCTTTAATCAAGGTTATTTGTCTTTTCCCCCACCTTTCCGGTTACCAACTGCAAGTATAAATTGATAAAAAGAGTAGCATTCAAAGTGAACGTCGTTGCCATTTAAATTTTATTCACGTGGGACACTTGATATTGATTTTCTTTTAACTTCCTTAGACATAAATGCAAATTGTTGAGAAAATCATTAAAATAGAAACGGATGTAGAAGATGAAAATTATGATCAAGTGACTTTCCTATTCTTGTGGAATAATTTTTCTTTTTTTTTTTTTTTCAATTACAATCATTGGAGCAACAACTAAAAATCCATCCTAAAAAAATTATTGTTTTCACAATAAAAATTTCATAAAAGGGTAACTCAAAAAAAAAAAAATTTTTTTGAATGAAAAATCAATTATATATATTTCAACGACATTTATTTATTATAGTACATTTTACTGGGTTCAGCTCATATCAAATTAATACTTCATCCAATTTGGTATAGTGATGCATCTCCCTTTCAGTGTGGGTTTAAAAACCCCACGAATTTTCCCTCCCCGTCTTGAACCTAATGGCTAAAGCATGGAGACATTCAAGTAGAGGGCGGGGGTTCGATCCCCTCCCCTCCGCTCTCCCATGAGCCCTTAAAACTTTAAATGACAAAAAAAAAAAAAAAAAAATCTTCAAGGCGCGACTTCGTATATGAAGTTTAATTTTTACTTTTCCCCATGTTTCTTAACTACTAACAAATATTAACACTATCTTCTATTAAAAAAAACCCCATATCAAATTAATGTTGATTTTCACGATTTAGTTTTGCCAATTCAAATCCTTTTATTAGGTAAAATTTTGCTATCTTTGGTTAAAAAAAAAAAAAAAACCTCATATCAAACTATTGTTGATTTTTACAACTTAAATGTGCTTATTAGGTAAGATTTGCATAGGCTTGTTTAGTGTGGGACAAATTGAGATCTCTACTTGGACTTTACTTTGTTTTTAACATAATAAGTTTCACTTTGTTTATAATTATCATTAGATGATGAAAAATATCCTATAGTAATAAATATAAAGTAAATATAAAATATCTAAAAAATAAACTAACAGTAAAATATCTCTTAAAAATAATATTGTTTTAATGAAAAAATTCAAAAATATTTTTAATTAATATAGTAAAATTTGAGTTAAAATAATAGTGTCCCTTTCTCTTGGAATATAATATAAAAAATAATAACAAAGTAATTTGTTTTGTACGTTTAAAATTATAAACAATTTTAATTGAGAATTTCACATATGTCAGCCTGAAGAATTGGAGTTACTTAGCAGATTTATTTATTTATTTTATTATTATTAATTTTTTTTGGCTAACGTCTAATCGCAAGAATGAGGCCTGAGTGGGAAGAGGGGAAGCATGATTCACGATTCAATTCATAGCACTTGTTTAATATAATGTAATAAGGGCATTTTTTTTATTTTTTTTTGACAAATTTTTCTTCCTATGTATGTGTTTTCCTACCCGATGAGGTGTCAACTTATTAAACTGCCATTTAATAAAATAAAAGAATTTTAACTCTTAAAAATTTCTCTCTAAAAGTTAAAAAAATACAAAAATACAACAACATTCTTAAACACTAACAACAAAATAAAGCAATTAAATAACTTTTGTGCATTAACAAATAAATAAAATTGTTCTTTTTTTTGTTTGTTATATTTTTTCAAATAAAAGATATTTTTTAATAAATCACAATTTTTTTTGCAAATTTTTTTTTTTCAATTTTTCAATTTGAGATTTAATGCATTTTTATTTTTGTTTGTTTTAATTTTAGACCTAACACTTCAATAAAAATAATATTATTTACATATTCATACTTAAAAATTATAAAAAAAAATATGAAAAATTAAATAGAATTTGAATATAGAAAAAATATTTTAATGATTTATATTTTTCTAAGAGATTTTAAAATGTTAATTTTTTTTTCATTAATTATTAAAAATTTAAAAAGGTAACATCTCATGAGATAGGAGAAAAAAATTGCCTTTTTTTTTTTTTTTTTTTTTGAATGCGGGTATCAAATTTGGTAAGGCATGAGAAGGGAAGAGGATTGGGCAAATATGGTTAAGGTCACCCCTAACCAAAAAAAAAGCTGAAACATTACTTGTGGATCGGCCATTTCAAGGCTTATTGGAGAATCAATTTTAGTGGCAAGGGGTAGGTATGTCAGAGATTTTTAGATTTTAGGGCAACAAAGGTACCAAAAATTTGGCTCTGCCCCAGCCATCGGATTGTGGGGTCTCCACAGACAATGCAATCAATGCTGATCTTAGTACCCAATACCAATTTATATTTAGCATTTGGAAAGGACTGTTTTTGGTATAAAGTATTAATTATTTTATTATATACACTAATTAATATTGTAAAAATTGTTATAGTGGTTTGTTAAAAAAAAAAAGAGAGATTGTCGTAGTGGAAGTCAGTTGGACAGTGTAGCAAAATCCGCAGCATTGGGTGGAATATAATAAATTTACAGTATTTAATTTATTATTTTTTTCAAAGCTGGTAGCATAGGATAAATAATTGATGCTAGGATAGTAAGTGGTTATGTCAAATTATTTGGGAGGTGGGAAATTTTCTTTGCATTAAAATTTCTCATTTTGATAAATTAATCAAGAAAGAATATTAAAAAAAAAAGGTCAATAAAATTGCATTAAATCAAAGTACGATTATTAGAGGACCATAGAGTTTAGGGGCCATTTTTTTATTCAAAATCCAAATGCTATCTAAAAGAATATATGTGATTATTAATATCATTATTTTTCGAACATATGTAGATGTTTATTATGATTATTATCTTTACTCTTAGGTGCATCTTTTTAGTGCGTTCCCTTGGATTTTATTCTATGATGAAAAAAGAAATGAAGAAAATGTTTAGAGTTTTGTGATGGTAAATTATTTGGACTACGGATAATAATAATAATTGGCGCGCATGCATATCATGTGGCTGATGTTAGCTTGGATATACTGTGTGCCCGCTCTCGCTCTGCCAAAGGAGCAAGGAGAAGCCCTCTTATCACACGATGTAACCAATTCAACAACTATTAATCATGAGCTAACATATGCAAAATGAAAAATAATGGCTGATGTACTATATAAATTTTCTGTTAAAAATTAAAATTAACAGTTGCAATAAAATTAGGATCATTTACTTTAATAAATGATAAAAGGTCCATTCAATTTTTAACCCTCTTCACCCAAGTAGGGGTTTAACAAAAAAGAAAAAGAATTAAACAGTTTTTGAGTCCTTTTCAATAATTTTTTATTATTCCAGTTATAAGGTCTGCTACCCACATGGGCAAATTTTAAGGAAAGAAGAGTTTTACAAGAAACATGCGCCAAAACTTTCAACGTGTGACAAAAAGCCAGAATACACAGTATTGTAATCAATTCCTCTGGAGCAACTTCAATTTTTCCTCTTACATGAATGAGCTCAATGACACGCATTAACGCTACAGCTCAAAATGATAAGAATACAAGTAAATATGCATATTTCATCAAGAGATGCACATGTTGAACAAGACTTTTTAACTCTTCACAAAAAAAGGCTGGGAGTTTTCTTGTGCGAGAGCAATGAAAAACTCTCACATGCAAAACTGATCGATGCTGTAGATCCATGGCGTTGCTGCATGAGCTTTTGGATGTTGCAAAACCATCAATCAACTCGACCCATTGACCACAATGAAAATATTGCCATCTGTGCACAAATGCATGTTGAAACTGACCGCACAAAACTCTGAAAAGCAGCACACAAAAGATTAATATGATAATAAGATGTCTTTGCAGTTGAGCATTGGCTGGAAAGGAACTAAAATAAATGCAAAGAAGGCAGCAGAAACTTGGCTGTGTTTTGCAATCGGCTTTCCACACAGTTTAAACTAATTTTTTTAGCTTAGTAATTTCCATTCAGCTTTCAATGAAACAACCACGAATCAGAATTTGGATTTTGCACATTATATAGCCAATTAAGCCACTAATTTATAAGTTTAGTAAACTTACACATTCCACACTTCAACCTACTATTCCAACAAATTCACCTTTATTAAATGTCTCCATTCTGCAACCTACTCACAAGCACTCGAACATGTGCAGCTCTTTTTGTTCAGAAAACAAAAGCATGGACGGCAGCAATTTCAATATTAAAAAATGACAAGATCAAATGTCAAGCATTCTTCTGAGGAAAATTGCTATGAAAGAGCAGACATGACAAGATAAAACCATTTATATCTAACATAAAATTCTGGATGACAACATAGATTTCAAAAACTAAAAAGAAAAAAGAATGGCCTAAAATTAAACAATTCTAGCTTCATGCCAAGATTGTATTGACTGTATCACTGACGCATGTATAAGGTGATCAATGAAAATAATGATATACAGTAAATAATTGGTCCCAACAGGTGTTTAACCAGATCATAAATCCAACATGTAGCATTTGAAATACTTCAATATCTCATTAAGAGTGAGAGCTCACAGTAAATTTAGGAATATCCACAGCAGGTATGAGGCAAATACAGTTCTCATCCAATATATTTGACTCTCTGTATTATAATTGTAAAAACAATAGTTACCACCAAAAAAAAGCATGCCAAATAAGATATTGCAACTTAAGATAGCTACTTACTTAAACAATTTGGCAATTGTAAGTGTTGCAAAGCTGCAATAGCGCTGTTTGATTTGCTTGGTCAAGATTTTCACTGATAATCTGGGGATACCTCCCAGGGGAAAGGGCAGAAAGCTGTGCCAGTGAAGCAACAAGGAATTGTTTGGGATCCTTTATATCCTTCAGAGGATCTTCTTCCTTTTTGCCAGCATTGTAAAGATTCACAAAGGTAGCAGTATACCCCACATTTTCTGCAATATCCGGCATTTCTGGTTCTTCTTCAACTCTATCCTCCTCTGGCCTAGAGAGAAGGGTAACAATGCTATCCAACATTTTTCCCCAGTGTCCAACAAATGCAGCATCCAAAAGGGTGGAAGATTCACAGATAAGTTTGCTTGAGGCAACTGCAGCTAATTTAACCTCAATGGATCCAGTGATTAACTTAAGATTTGGAATCCAGAACTGCTCCAAAATCACCCTAAATATATCAGGCTGAACAGCATTTATTGTGTCCACAAGTTTTGCGGAACCATGCTTGACCAGAAAGAGAGACATAAAAATTAAAAGAGATTTAATGAACTTTACTGTCCGCTTATTTTGCAGGCGCGTGAACAGGGTACTCCAGATTTTAACTACATAGGGATCAATTGCACTGTAGTCAAGATTCTCAATCACAGTGTTGAGCACATAGAAGCCTTGTTCATCAGTACTTGGGGATGACACAAGTCTGGAGAATATTCCAAGCACCTGGGTAAGCCTCTCCTCTTGTTTGAGCTCCTGTGGTGCTTTCTGAAGGAAAGCTTGAAGCAGTCGCACAAGGGCTGGGACATTTGAATTTCTCTTCCATGAATCAGGAGACAGGAGAAGTGCAAATATTTGCATGTAACTGGGCGAGAGAGGAGGTCTACTCAACTCAACAAGTTGAGCCAAGAGCTGGAATGCATAAGGCAAGAACTCAGTCACATCATTTGCCAATATCAACTGAAGGCTGGGAAATAGACTTGTTTCAAAGGCCGGTATAAGAGAGATATCCCTTTCACATGCCCGTCTCACAAGAACAGCTACCGACTCGAAAAGATAGTGGTTGAAGATTGGATTCTTTGGATTTTTGCAAACTTCATTGAGAATTGAAGTCAACCCAGCAATGCAAGGTCCAGCTATCTCAAGTGATATTTCTGCCACTCCTAGAACCCGCATAATACACTTCATTACGTATTGATTTTCCTCAGACTCTGGAAACTTCAATGCACTGAAGAGGTTATTCATGAGCACTTGAAGAAATGGAGCTACATCTGCTGAAGTATACCGTGGCCGTCCCCCCTCATCCCTAACCAGCAAGAGTTTCTCTATACAGCTTGCAGCATAAGAATGCACAACATTTGACTCTGCCCCAAGGAAACGAACTAGCTCTGGTAATAATTGAACTGCAAAAGGCTTTGGTATCAGACTCCTAAATACTGTAAGAAACTTGAGAGCACCAGCCTTAAGCATTGGGAAACCATTGACATCCTGACTCTTCAACTCGGGCAATATCACTCGAGAAAAAAAATTCTGGACATCAACAAGATCAGTTGAAACAGAAGCACCCCCAGCCTTCTTAGTTGCAAGAGAAACAACCAAATAAATAGCACAATCCTTGTCCTTCCAATTAGTTACAGGATTTGCATCATATGAGCTCAACAAATTTTGAATCTGAACAGCAACCAACTGCATTACCTGCATCCTATAATTCATTGCAATCCCTTTAAGCAATTCACAAGCAATCCTCCTCCTAGTATCAAGATCACTCCCTTCCATATCCCTTCTAATAAACTCCACATAATTCATCTCAAAAAGCTCCTCATCTTCGTCTCTCAACCTCACATTAGGAATCACAATACCCTGACAAATCTGTGGAATAACCCCATCAGTTGCAAACAAAATATGTTGCACACTAGTACTTACTGTTGTCAAAAACTTAATGGCCGTAACAGCTAATCTATCACGACCAGAAGACTGAGATACATTCCCCAACAAAGTCCAAATAGCTAATGCAAAACCTTCCACATATCCCTTAAACTCCTCCTCATTTTTCTCCATGTAAAGACTAATATTCTCACAAACAGCAGCCCTAAGATCATCAGCAACCACCTGACCATCTGCATTGCCCTCTAGCATCGGATAGCTAGAAGTCAAATATTTCTTAAACTCAGTCATCCATTTTTCCATATTATCCTCAAAAAACTCGGGCAATTCTTGAAAATTCAGCGAATAAAATATCCTACAACATAACCTCTGCGACTCAAATAAGGGTTTTAGGGTTACAAATGTACCACCTCCAGAACTAATTGCCGATTCAATCAAAGCGGCAGTTCTAAGAAAAATATTTAACAAAGGAGCCGTAAAATTATCAAGACAATACTTCAAATCGAGTAAGAGATCATTAGTTTTGTACTGGTAACGGAACTTTTTAAAGATAGAGTTTGCCGTACCAAGAATGCCGTTAACGGAGCTGTAATCATTATTACGGGATGCAGCTTCAAGGTTTGATACAAGCTCCGGCAACAAAGTAGGCCATGATTTAGGGAAATCATGTTTTCCAATTAAAGAAAGCGATTCACTGAGCTGTGATTGGATGCGAGGAGCGGAGGACAGCATGAGAGTAACAATTAGGGATTTGATCTGATCTTTCTCGGAATCTTGAATCGGAGCAAATGAGGAGTCCGGTGAAGGCGCCCAGCGTGAACGGAGATGGTTTTTAAAGTTGACAGCAGCAGCGTGGCGGATCTGCTCGTCGACGGTAGGTTCCGCGACTAAACGGAGAACAGCTAGAGCGTAGTTTGGACGGTCTGCAGCTTCGGTTAGCTGAGCTTCGGCGGCACGGCGGGGTTCCGGCGCGGGGGAGAGAGTGTGGAGGAAGCATTGCGAGAGGAATTGAGGATTCAAATCCATGATTTGGGAGAAAATGTGGTTTCGGGGATTAGGGGTTGTGAATGCTAATTTGAGGGTTTTTGAGGTAGAAATCAAAACAAAGGAGTTAAATGATTTTGAGAGATGAATACAAAGAGAGAGCGATAATGGAAATTTGAATATGGAGGGCGAGGGCGAGAGAGCGTGGTTAAGCCTTAAGCGTAGAGGGTTTTAGGGCAGTGTTGTTGTATAGAGGAGGCCAAGTTCAAGAGACGGAAGACGCGTGGCTTCTTTTGATTGGCCAGTTTAAATGCTAACAAAGGCTGGGGCGAGCTTGGGCCGAAACAAGGGCCTCTAGTCACGACTATACACAAGACTCTTATCATAGTTGTTGGATCATAGGGCTTGAAGTTCTGATTCTAGTACCGCCTTGGCCAGTAATTAAGATATTTAAAAAAAAAAAAGATTTTGTAATTTATTTTCTTCACAACACAACTTAAAACAAACTTTACTTCATTATAATTTACATGTTTAATTTTTTATTTCATTAAAATAAAGTCTGACTTTCAATTATAATTTTTTTTATGTTAATTGTTATTTACGATAATTTATGTGTTTAATTTAATTTCATACAAATCTTATAAAATCGAAGGGCTTTATATGTCTTCCATCTACCATAGGAATCAAAATTTTGCACGCGAATTTGGTCTCTTAAAACAAAGAGAAAACATGGGTCAGATGCACCACAAGTTAAAATAAATAGCAACAACAATTTGCTTCTTTTCGAATGCCAATATTTTTAACTAAATATATTGTGATAAATTATTGAAGCTCAATGTAAATAACAGATTTTTCATGTAAAATGTAGTGTAAGTGAAATGTCAGCGTATGAAAATGGTGGAATGTGGATAATTAATGTGCACAAGTGCAACCACATGTCCAAAATTGTTCGCATTGTGGGGTTACGAGCATACCATACATGCATCACTAAGTCACTAACAAATCATATATCAACACCTCCACTGCCGTACCACCCTTTTAATTAAATTTGTCTTTGATATTATCCTCTAATTTTTTTAGCATGATATTTATATTATTACTTTAAAAAAAAAATTAAAGAAAAATAAAGAATTGAACTCTTTTAACTTCAACTAATGTCTTAATCCTACGCCACACCAGCCCTCTTCCCTATATTGGACCTCTAATTTCACTCATGTGCTATATTTATATTATTTTTATCACCTTTTTTATTGTCGTTTGTGCGCACAAATCTGTACAAGCTGCCAAAATCATTCAATTTTGTTCACACATATGCACATGTTATTGGATTTTTCCTGTGTTTATATTAAACAAAAATCCAATGGAACCAGGACCAATTACAGAGAAACACTCTGGAAATATTTGTGTTCTCAGAACGCTTCAATTGCAGTATGGAAGGGGGTAGAATGAGGCCTGAAAGGTGACAGAATGGCGGTCAGTCCAAAAAAATTTGCAGGTTTGAGATTCCCAATACCAAAAGGAAATGTGATGAATTCAAAGATAAGCAAATCTCTTGTAACGACCCCTGCTGCAAAGCCTGGCTTGTACAAGCTAAAATCCTAATTAATTTGAGTGCATGACGGTTAATTTGGTAGCTAATTAGAGGACTGTTAACTTGTGTTCAATTATTTGTTTGAAAGTAGCTTGAGTTCAAATTTTAACAGATGAAAAAGGGGCTGCCATCCCTGTCGAAATTGATGTTGCTGTTTTTCAATCCACTATTTTTCCACGCTCAACGGGACTAGCACTAGCTAGTAGCGCTTTGAAACTATGATCAAAATGTGGTCCAGTGAATGATGCGTCCCTCGTCAATTACTAATTACTATCAAAGGTAATTAGCCTTTTTTGGAGAATAAACGGAGGCTATTGCTTCAAGGATTACATAGATAGAAATTATTCTGGGATAGCAGCAACCCCTTTGATATATATCATTATTTAAAGTGTTCTTCTAGAATTATTTAAACGACCATAATTTTTCATGAACTAGTTACAAAAAATTTGGTTTTAGAGAAAGGGGACAAAAAAAGGACAGAAGCGGTTCAAAAGAATTCATCAATCATATTCTCACTTTATGGCAATGTTTAGGATACTGTCCTGCACAGTTTATAGGCGCACCTCAATTAACTAGCTAAACCAATTGAATCCCCACTGTTGTTGCTGGGCATACGCTACAGCCTACAAGGTATAGAAAATGATCATTTCCCATGCTCCATGGGACGCCCCATCTTTGCCTTGAGGTTGACACTTGACAGGATGCCATCCATCCACGCTTTGGGCACGGAAGATTCTTGCGTACATTCGTGTAATAATTGAATGATTGGTGTGTATTTTAAATATTTGATGCTTTATTAATAAAAATATAACAAGTATATGTATCTTATAAATTCAATGAATTGGCTTTCTTTAACTAATCTCAAACAAAAT
>CATIWO010526053.1:0-11972 GCA_949673435.1 Macaranga tanarius | reverse complement strand
CCGGTTCCAAACCGGCCGGTTCCGGTTCACGGTTCCGGTTTTTTCGGTTCGGTTTTTACGCACTGTAAAAAAGTTGTATTATTTTAGAAAACAAAATATACCACGAGTAAGATAAAATTATGTAGAATTTTATAAAGAGGTGTAACTTACATTTTTGAATTTTTGACATAATTTATTTTTTTTCATAAAATGAACCAGAACCGGCCGGTTCGAAACCTGAACCGGCCGGTTCCGAACCGGAACCGCCGGTTCACGGTTCCAGAATGGTGGAACCGGCCCTGAACCGGTCCCACCCTCGGTTTAGGGCCGGTTCAGCCCGGTTCCGGGTTTGACCGGTTCCGGTTCCGGTTCGGTTCCGGGCCGAAACCGGCCCTTGGCCACCCCTGGCTACATGTACCAATAAAATTCTATTGGTACGGAAATATAGAATATACCATTTCTAGTCAATTTTTTTTAAATATTGAATCCTTATACATTAATTTTTATATATTTAAATAAGGGGTGAGTAATCATTTTGAAATCAAATTGAGCTGAATTAAATTTTTACCAAAATTAAAAATCGAATCAAAACTGAAAATTTAAATAAAAATTAGGTTTGATATTCATTTAACTGATACTATAATAAAATAAATAAATAAAACAAACAAAGTGTAGTAAGGTTACAGCAGCCTACTGGTTATACATTCATAAATTGTAAAAGAAAAACAACTTGGGATTTGAGCCAGGACCTTAAACTAACTAAAAGAACATGCTATCCAATTATCTGGAGCTTTGTAATTATCATAATTTAACTTAATAGTTTTATTTTAATTCTTTTGGTCAATTTCGTCCATATACCATTTTTAAATTTTAGAAAATTATAAATTGGTTCAGTTTTTCGGTGTAGTTAGTTTTTGCTCACCCCTACATTGAATCCTAATATATTATTTCAACGCACATTGAATAATTGTATATTAATTATTATATATTAAATTTGAGTCATTCTACTGTGCAAATATTTGCACCGGTACAAATAAAACTATTAGCCGTTTGATTAATTATCATTTAATTGTAACCATTAATATATTTTACAGGTATCGATACACCAAGATAATCAATGGTTGTAATTAAATAAAAACTAATCTAACGGTTGTAATTTCATTTGTCCAATAAATAAAGATTTGTTAATTTGTAGACTTTATGTTTGATTATTGAAACTATCCACCCCAATACATATAAAAAATGACATCTATGAGTTCTTTATAGCCTATAATACACTTGAAATAAATAATAATTTTATGTTTAACTTATAGAAATAGACCACACATCAATTATATATCTACAACTATATATATATATAAGTGACAAATGTTTATAACACAATTCATGTGGTTTCCAGTAGCAACATCCATTACACCAAAATTAATATATAAAGATATATTTATTTATTTCAATAAACTAGTTATTAGTCTGTAAAAGTTTTAGAAACTAATAAAAGATTGATCAAAATATTCATGTTCCGTAGCTAATTAGTGACATATATTAAGACAAATAAAAGTTATTCATTTGTTTTTTATTTAGTAGTAAATATAATTGTCTTAAAAAAGAATGTATAATGACAAATAAATTGTCACTATGTTTACCTTTGAAAACTATAATAATTGTCACTAAAAACATCAATTGTGACTATATATATATATATATATATATCACAATTCATGTGATTTCTAATAGAAACATATTTATTTGTTTCAATAAGCTATTTATTAGTCTCTAAACTTTTTAGAGACTAATAAAAATTTGACCAAGATATTGTTGTCCTAGTAGCTAATTAGTGACATATATTGAGATAAATAAAATTTAGTCACCTATTTAATATTTAGTGATAAATATAATTGTCTTAAAAAGTTACGTGAGTTGCTACTATATTTACCTTCAAAAACTATAATAATTATCACTAAAGACATCAATAGTAACAAATTAAATTGTTTGTTATACTTATAGTGACATATTTTTTAATATATATATATATATATATTGATTTTGTTATAATAATTTTTTTATTACTAATTAATTATTAAATAATTCTATTATTATAATGATATTTTTCTTTTTAATTAACAATTAATGAAGAATAATTATTATAGAAAATTTTGCATGATATGTTCAATATTTATAATTTTTATATATATAATAGATTTTTTTAACTTATAGTATTTTTATTCATTCAAAATTTTATTGTTCAAAGTCACATAGGGTGCTTAATCTTGGCGGAGGAGGAGTTACTGATAATTTCCAAATCTTCCTTCTTTCTGTAGTCTATAAAGTCTCAACATTGGCTCGGTATTATTGAACTTTAAAAATAATACTTTTTCACTTTACATATAAATTTTTATTCTAAAAAAAGAATTTTATTATATACATATAGAAGAAGTGGAGGAGGAGTAGGAAAAAGTCAATGAAAAGAAAAAAAAAATTAGTTTGAGGAGCAAGAGGAGGTGGAGAAAAATCAATGAAAAAAATAATTTAGTTTGTAAAGGAAAATAGGGAGGAGGAGGACGAGGAGGAAAATCATTGAGAAATTTTTTAATTTTTTTCATGAAAAAAATTATTTTTAAATTTTATAAATAAAAAAGGTTAACGATTTTAATTTTTTTTTATAAGTATATATAAAGATGTGGATTAATTTAAAATATAAATGATAATGACTATTTTTAAACTTTTATCTATCCACTTTTAATAAATTAATAATATTTCATTTTAAAAAATTTAAAGTATTTGTTATATATATAAGATTTTTAAAAATAAGAGGATATATATTTTATTATGGTATATTGGTGCTAAAAATTATAACATTTTCGATTTGTTGCAATTTTATACATAACTTTAAAAGCTGAGAAAAGTAACACAATTTGACATTATAGTTGCAATTCTAGTACAATTTGAATTTGGTCAAAAATAAAAAATAAAGTGCACACTTAGAAGATGAGGTGGCTAACTCACTTCAAATAAAGTGGGATTCACATGCCACATATACTAACCTAATATTTTATGTTTTAATTGTTAGCATATGTGGCATGTAGGTCTCACCTTGTTTGAAGTCAGTTAGCTACTTCATCTTCCACATGTATATTTTATATTTTAATTTTTAGCATATGTGGTATGTGGGTCCCACTTTTATTTGAGGTGAGTTAGTCACCTCATCTTTCATGTATGCATTTTATATTTTAATTTCGACCAAATTTAAATTGTGCTAGAATTACAACTAAAATATCAAATTGTGCTATTTTTGCCAACTTTTAAAGTTAGGTATAAAATTATTACAGGTCGAAAATGTTGTAATTGTTGGCACTACCTTTTATTATTTAGTGTCTAGTATTTATCTCTAAAATCTAGAAATGTATTTATGTATAATTAGATGTGATTTATATTTTTAAAAAATTATTTTAAAATTAATTTAATTTTTTATTTGAAATTGGCATATACTTTTAATGGCTAATTAAGGAAATTAATCACTAAATAGTACAAATTTCAATTTATTATTATTTTATTTAAAAACTTAAATGAATTAGAGGCAAATCTCATTATATAAATAGTGTTTTATATTATAATAGTTAGTACAATAAAAATTTAGAGGCAAATATTATTATATATAGTGACAAATATCACATTTGCTTGTAAAAATAATATTTTAGAGACAGATAATATATATGTAGTTATTTGTCACTAATAAATATTTTTAATTATTTTATTTAAAAAAGTTAAATGAATTAGAGGCAAATATCGTTAAATATAGTGACACATATTATATTAGTTAGTTAAAAAATAATTTAGAGGAAAATATTATTAAATATAGTGACAAATATTATATTTGTCTGAAAATATATATTTTAAACACAAATAATGCATATATCATTAGTTATTTGTCAATAATAAATATTTTTACTTGTAATGATCTCACAATTGTATTGGTATAGAAATATGGCATAAATCATTTGTAGCCACTGTACTTTTATTTATTTATTTTTTATATTAAGTCTTCATACATTAATTTGTATACATTAAATTGGAGGGTTGAAATAGGAATTTTAAATTTTTAAAGAGAAAGAATGAAAATTAAAGGAAAATTTAAAAGTGATAAGGTGATGAGAATAACACATAATGATTTATAGTAGTTTGGATTCTCAACAATTTTACTCAACTATCTAACTTATTTCTAAGTTAGAATTTTCAAACCCAATCTATTAGGTGTTTTTCAAAACTTAACATAAATCTTTACAATAAGTGTTTTTAAGACTCAACAATAAAAATTTACAAGTGTTTTTTAAGACTCAATACTAAAATTTACAAGTAAATTAAAAGTTTTCAAAGACTCACCCTTCAAACCTTTTAAATTAAGTATTTTCTCAAGACTAACACTCAAACCCTTGGCGATCTAGATCCTCACTACCCTTTCTTGACACAAAGAAAATGCGTATAAATTCTATCACTAATACTCACCCAACTCTCACTAGAGTTGTAGATACAATAATTTAATGAGAAATTACAAAAGAATTTGAATAAGGTTTTAATGATCACTATATATTTTCTCAACGACTTGTCCAACCTCTTAAATGAAGTTTCAAACGTATTTATTATGTTTGAGGTGAAAACTAGCTATTACAAACAATCTATTAAGCTCCATTCTGCTCCTTGTTTATTTATTAAAATTGCAGTGTTTTCAACTTAAAAGCATGCTCACAATCATGAAGCGAATGCTCATGGTCGTGACCTTTGAAAAATTTAGCTGTTGGACCTTGATCTAGCCATTATAAAATTATAACACCCCTACCTTGATGTACTATTATCGAAATATCTCATCCGATGATAGAAAACTATCAGAAAAGAATCTCTTATCAAGGCATGCTAATAAATGACATTATTTTAAATGCTAGTAAAGAATAAACAATGTAACTTCAATACATTAATTTGATGGCAAGTGTAACACCCCTCCCTACCACACCTCCACCAGAATATCCATCTGGTAGTGGTATGAATAGAAGAGACATTACATAAAGATTATCAGAAAGAATCTTTTAACAACAAATATTATAAAATGATAGCACTAAATTTAGTTATGAATAAACCATAATTATTATATCTCCAAGAAATTTATTTGATGGTAGTTGACTTGCTATAATATAGCAAACCTATATTTTCATATACTTGCATGTATTGGTATTGCCACATCATATGTCAACATCTTAATATAACTATGAGAGTACTGGTTATTATAAAATTGATTTCAAAATAAAATAACGTAATAGGGCCCTCTCTCAACTTCTCGAGATCTCTGCCTTGGCCACCTCATAGGTCATCGTGGTCCATAGATATGTCTTCTTACAACTACTAGCTAAACATACACTATACACCTATACTGAAAATTTAAAAGAAAATATAGAGAGTGTGAGTAATTTCGTAAGGAAATTACCTAGTGAGTAAAATAGAAATAACATTGAAACTTAACCATAAAAGATCTCTTAATCAATAGTCCAATAATTAAAATAATATTAAACAAATAAAAATTTAAAATAAATTATTAATATTCAAATGATTACCGAGATCCAAAAGTGAATGTATTAAGAATACTAACTCACAATCACCCTTCAAGAATTTTTCTTGCTTTACGTAATACAATAGAGGCTCAATCATTAAATAAAATAAAATAACTCACTATAACATAGTCTCATAGCTTCACCACCTAGCTCATTATAAGAGTATTATTAGAGTAAACTATACACATATTTCAATGACATCTGATATAGTATAGACCAACACCATACCGAAATCAATATAAAGTAGTCTATAAATATATATGATGACTTAAGTGTGATCAGCACTTAAGATAATAATAACTCGAGTGCTAAATCCTAATATATATATATCCGGCTCCAGGCAACAGTTATACATATACTTCGAATATGGTCTTACATCTACACGATAAAATATGCACTCGGCTCCAGGAAATGACTATACACATTTATCAACTTACATCTATAAGGTAACATATGCACCCGGTCCCTGGCATTGGCTATACACATTTACCAACTTACACCTATAAGGTAACATGTGCATCTGACCCCTGTCATCGGCTATATACATTTACCAACTTACATCTACAAGGTAACATGTGCATCCGGCCCCTGGCATCGACTATATACATTTACCGACTTACATCTATAAGGTAACATGTGCATTTGGCCCCTGGCATCGACTATACATATTTACGGCTATATACATTTACCAACTTACATCTATAAGGTAACATGTGCATCCGGCCTCTGGCATCAGCTATACACATTTACCGACTTACATCTATAAGGTAATATATGCATCCGGCCCCTGGCATCGACTATACACTTTTACTAACTTAAACCTATAAGATAACATATGCATTCGGCCCCTAGCATCGGCTATACACATTTACCAACTTACACCTATAAGGTAACATGTGTATCCTATTAGTGATGTGCCCTAGGCCAATTGTATTATGGCCATATTGTGAATTTATTGATTTTACATTATAACAAAGAGCATTTTTATGATATTGACTCTATTAAATTCCATGAATAATTAATTCTGTCTAAAATCATCAGGTGTGTGACTTGATTATAAAACTTTTAAATGAAAATTAAGTTATATTCTAAATCATCCATAGTCGATCATTATTATGGAAAAATAATGAACGAAGACTAATATGAGGTTAACTGATGATCATGTTTTACTGATTATGTATAATATATACAAAGTCAAGTCATAGGTACATAGGATATACTGGATTGACCCACTATAAGAATACTACATGGATAATTGTCATAAGTTATTCTCATCATAATGATATTATTTTTAGTCCTCTGACCTAAGATCATCATAAAGTTATGCATGATGAGTTTTATATTTTGATACATTCTAATATTATCTTTAACAGGATGATATAATAAATTGTTGTTGGATATAAAATGAATCATGTGAGGAATATGAGTGATCAAGAAGGAATTTATCCCTCACTAATTACGAGAAAGATATCTATTGGCCCCTCAATAAATTAGACTAAACATAAATGTATGGCCGTGCTTGAAATTAGTTGATAAAGAGTTATCAATTTCAGTCTAATTAAGATCAAGAAATAATATGATTGAATTATTAAGGATGACATTAATTATGCCTTGTGTTCAATCAAAGATTCGTGTGACAAAAGGACTGTAATATTATTGTTAAATAGGTTATATCGGATTACCGACCTTTACATAACTTGGGTAGTCATAATATCTTGCTAGAGACCACTTATGACTTGTGGGCTACAAATGAGATTTCAGAGAACATGCCCAAAATTGATATTGGGCATATCAGCTTAATAAGATAGTTTTCTCTCTTATGTGTATATATAGTTATAATTTATTTATGGTAATAGTTATCATAATTATATATATATATATATATATATATATATATATATATATATATATATATATATATATTTATTTATTTATTTAAAATTGTTTTAGAATACATATGGATATAAATCTTTTAGAGATAAGTGGATAATGATATACCAAAAAGAGTTTTGGTATTTGAAAAGACTAATGAAATTCTAGATGATATATATATATATATATATATATATATATATACATGTCATATAGGATTTAATAGATGCATCATCTTTTATCATTATTCATAAAATACATTCTTTTAAGAAACACACACAGAGAAAAAAAAGTAAAAAGGTGCTAGAACACCAGCATTATTTTTGGGTGTTCTGTTCATGTGGATACCAGTAGACGACATTGCTCAATAGCTGTGTCTGTATTCTGACAGAAGAAAATGAAAGGCTTGAGGTAGAGTGTCACCCGAGTGAACCCCCTCTCATCTTTTCAACTATCTTGCCTTTGATTTCATCTTGGTAAGATGCTGGACTCGGTTTTAATTAATCTAATTGAATTACTTAGATCCTATGAGGGTGTTGGGTGTTTTAATTTTTATTTTCCGCTGTGTAACTGTGACCCAAAACCCAACACATCTGGCCCCAGGTAATGACTATACACACTTACCAACCCTGCCATGTTCCAGACATGGTATTACTAACTCTTAGTGCCATATGCACTTAGTATTATATCATTCTCATGTTAGATTTCATTAGAGCATTTTTTATCTTTAGTTTCTATATCCAAGACTTGAAAGTTTATCAGATGTTATCATGCTTTATGATTAACAACTTAAAATCTTAACCTTGCATTATTTAAGTTGATTAAGATTGATATTCTTTGTATTCATTATCAAGTTTAAGTATAAAGCTTTCCAACTACCCTCTCACTTTGAGAAGTAAGGATCCACACTAACTGCAAGTTCACTTATTAAACTCAATTATATAGTTACATCTATCTATAACTCAATCATACGTATCTTTGATAAAATATGTTCTATTTAACCTATTTTAAGTCATTTTAAGTGACTTAAATGTTTATATATATGTTGGCATGCTTCTGGTTGAGGTTAGGTTGTGAAATTTTATATTTAAACCCATATTTCATAGGCACTGGCCATAGAGGCTCATCCTCGGTGCCACTGAGGTACCACCTTAGTACTGAGGTGCCTCCTCAGTACTAAGGCATCTCCTCAATACTATGGCACTGCCTCAGCACTGATGCACCTTATCTGTGTACTGAGGCACCGTTTAATTGACTAGCAAAGGCATTCTGCACTCAAAAATGACAAAAATTTAATTAAAAATCCAAGGTTTTATCACTAATTACTTCATAAACTATCACAGTATATATTTTAATCCTTCTAGCACATTTATAATATGATAATGTGCACATTATACTTGAAATCATAATTCAAAACAACATTTTCTATACAAACATCAAAAACTCTTACATCATGAATTGAAATTAAGAAAATAAACTAAAAAAAATCCATTCACTAGATTTTAGCTATGAAATCTCTAAATTCTTGAAGGTAAAAAACCCACCCTTCTTTTTTTTTTTTTCTAGCAGCTCCTTCTTCCTCTTCTTCTTCTACGTTAAAAACATAACTCCTCTTTTTTTTTTAAATCCTTTAAGTTTAAACATCTCACTCATAAATCTTTATATAATTTTCTTCTTTTAATTTAGTCCTTGATTAATTCCAATTGCATCCAGATTTCCTAACTTGATTTTTTTCTCATTAATTCTTACGAATCCAATTCACCCAAAAATAATACTCAATTATATTAAACTAACTCTTTCATTCTATTAAATTATTTTTGAGGACAAGGATGTTACAATTCTTCCCCTTTAAAAGAATTTCATCCTCAAAATTCGAGGAATACTCGACATGTTATTACTAAAAATCTATTTACCTTAATCTTTATCTTTCTCTTCGCTAAATATTATAACCACAATTATATTCTTCAGAATTCTCTACATCAAAACTCAATTTAACAATTTTCTCATTTAGTTCTTGTATTAATAATATATATGTTTCTTACCAATAGTGACTACTGCTAATTTAACTATTATATCTTAAGGTAAACGGTTTCTTAATTCATAGGCTTCAAGATCACAATTACAGTTAACATAAATAAAGTTATAACACTATGATTGTCTTATCTTCTAAGGAGTCTACCTTATAGATTAGCTATACATTTCATTGCATTAGGCATTTTTGATCTTTTCCTACTCAATTGCTGTAAACATTTTAGCTTGTTGAGCATTACCGACAATATTAGCTCCCTAACCTACATGTCCTTTTTGAGATGGTCCTACATTTGCACTTGCTTTATTTTGCACCAATCTTACTCTATTGGGGTTTGGGGTTTGGGTCTATCTCCCCTAATTGAGTGTAAAGCACTTGATCCTTATACTAACTGCTATACTAATACCTTCTTAGGACAGTCACGAGCATAATGCCTTATCCAATTACACTAATAACACTGTACTCTTGTACGTCTATTATAATTTTTTGTATAGTTACTTTTACATTCATTACACCATGACATTGTATATATTTTTCCAACACCTGCTTATCCTGGTTGTGCCATCGGTTACCTTACTGATGCTTGTCTTTCTTAATGTTTACCATTTTCTCCACTTCTAATATTTCCTTCTGAACTAGAGGTAAATTTTAGTTTCTTATTCTCATTCTAAAATTGCTTGTTTAACTCCATTTGTTACTCAATCTCTTCTAATTCCTTATTTAACATTTATAGCTTCATGGCTTTTTCAACCTAACCTCTAAAGGTTGTGCCCGCATACAGATTAAGCTTTCTATGGCTTTTTTAACCCAATCTAAACTTCTCACTTTTCATTTTTTCCATAGGATACATATCTTTTGCATACTTGTACATATCCTTAAACTGGTCAGTATACTCTCTGACAGTTATCGAATCTTATACTAAGTTCACAAAAGATTCTCTCTTCTGCTTCTAGAATGTCACTATTAAATACTTTCTACTAAAATCTTCCTTAAACATTTTCCAAGTGAAAGCCTCTTCATACAGATTCTTTACCTGAGTTAACTATTCATCAACTTTATCAAACATAAGGCCATATACGTTGCTTACCTTCTCTTCATCACTCAACTGTAATGTAGTAAAAGCCTTTTCCACGGCCTTAACCCACTTATCAGCTTGACCAAGGTCTAAAATGCCATGGAAGTTATATGCTCCATATTTCTTAGCATGTTCGATAATATCTCCCAATTTCTTATACCTTTCCCTCTCCGATATCACTGTTGCCATGTACATGCTAAATCAATAGCATCTCTATATACTATTGGTAGGGCTTGCAGATTCGGCGCGTTCATTGGCATTATCAGTTACAAAGGTTGATAGTTATTCCGTGCTCTCCTCATTACATTCTCAAACATTGAGATAGAAGCAGTCGGTACAAAACTATTTTGTTGACTATCTATTCAAGTGTAATGTATTTCATTTCTTTCGTTGCCAACTGATGCTGACGACGGAGGTAATGCTCATGGAAATGCTCGACCCCTAGTTGAGAGATTAGCCAATTTTGCCAACTCAGCTCGATCATCCTAGACGCCAAGTCCTCTACCTCTACCTCGGCCTCTATCACGTCTACGACCACGATCTCGACTTTGACCTCCTATTTGACCACCTTTAGTTCTCACCAACTCCTTAAAATTTAAATCAATATACTTCAATAATTCTTGCCATCAAACTCAAATCATAATATTTTTTATTTGCAGCAATTTTATATTTAACTTTAAAAGTTGGCAAAAGTAGTATAATTTAATATTTTAGTTATAATTCTAGTGCAATTTGAATTTGGTCAAAATTGAAATATAAAGTACACACGTAGAAGATGAGGTGGCTAACTCACTTCAAATAATGTGAGATTCACATGCCACATATACTAACCTAATATTTTATGTTTTAATTTTTAGCATATGTGGCATGTAGATCTCACTTTGTTTAAAGTCAGTTAGCTACTTCATCTTCCATATGCGTATTTTATTTTTAAATTTTTAGTATATGTAGTATATGGGTTCCACTTTATTTGAGGTGAGTTAGTCACCTCTTATTTCATGTATGCATTTTATATTTTAATTTTGACTAAATTTAAATTATGGTAGAATTACAAGTAAAATATCAAATTATGCTATTTTTGCTAACTTTTAAAGTTAGGTATAAAATTGCAACAGACCGAAAATGTTGTGATCTTTGGCACCAATATATCTTTTATTATTTAGTGTCTAGTATTTATCTCTAAAAGCTAGAATTGTATTTATATATCATTATATGTGATTTATATTTTTAAAAAATTATTTTGAGTATGAGCTAAATCTGCTGTTGTTTATGAAAAACTCTGCAAGTATACAGAATCGACAAGTAGTACTAAAGATATCGTTCCCTCAGAGATTTTAACCTATCCACCTTTTAATCTATTTCTAATTGTTTAAAGCTTCCAAAAGTAGTGATTAAATTAATTCTAATTTACTAAAACTAATTA
>CATIWO010526046.1:0-10700 GCA_949673435.1 Macaranga tanarius | reverse complement strand
TGATCCTTTAGTCATGCACAGCCATGCAGGATTTTGGCATGGCCGTGCGCCCTGTAACATGCTAAAAACAACTTTCAGGCATGGCCATGCACCAATAAAGCACGGCCATGCATAATCCTAACATAGATAACTCCTTATCTTGAGTCCTTAGCCCATCCAAACTTAAAAGATTGATCCAATCTTCATCCCAATGCATCCTATAAAACAAAACTCAAAAAAATATTATCTAAAAATAACTAAATCCTAATAATTAAAACAAAATAACTAAACTAACTAAATTAACTAAAAACTAACTAATTATGCAACTACTAAACCTAATATGCAATAAAATTGAGTGCTTAAAACAAGTGTTTTTCACACTCATCAAATACCCCCACACTTGAGCCTTTGCTTGTCCTCAAGCAAAAACAAGAGAATGACCTATTTATATCAAGAACTAACATCATGAGTAGTTTTTAACTTGAGGAACCATCCTAATCTCCCCTTAATACAAAGTTTAAAAACTAAAAATCAAAGCAATAACTCATATCAAGAACATAACAATTACCAAGTGAATATCAAACTCCCTCGTTGAATTCATGAAACAGTATGATTAACAACTAAGAAAAATGAAAGTAGGCATGAAACACTAATACTCAAATAGTTCTTTCATTAGTAGCACTTAAAAGGTACATAATTTATTCCTTATAATTTTCCTATTGTAGTATCCCCCACATTTTCATATTACTCAATGTGGATACCTCAATAAAGTCCATTAGATACTCATACCCTTTATAGAGCATTGGAGTACATGCACGAGTGCTTTTCATACTCCATCTCGTTTAAGGAACTTATTAATTTACTTATTTATTTTAGATATAGTGCCAATGCATACATGAACTACATAAAATATTTAAATTTCTACAAATATCTTTCTTAAGTATCAAGCACACTATTTCAATCACTCAATGAAGGAGTAGACATTAAGTTCAATAAAATTTAAAAATTCTTAATCACAAGTTATTCCTCTAACTTAACAATCCAAACCAAGCATTAAAAGGAGATTAATACACTTACTCAAGAAAAACACACCGAATGATACTAACTCTTAGCACAAATAGGCTTAAAAACTCAAGTGAAAGGTCTCTTATTCATGCAACAATAAACTAAAATACAAAACACAAAATAAAAATAAAAACAGAAAAATAAAATGAAAGAAAATTCCTCTAGTCAGATGCTTTCGAATATGAAGTCTCGGGAACTATGATCTCAATAGATGGCTATGTCGATGCCTTAGTTCCTTTGCTTTGACAGATCAATTGTTTCAGCTCCTTCACTTCAGCCATCAGATTTTCTATCCTTGCATCTCTTAGGGTCTCATAAACTTCAAACTTGGTGATCACATCCATCATCATGTTACCAAGCCTTTGATCAGTTTGATTCGCCACATCCTCTATCTTCTTTTTGACTCTCTCAATACTCTCTTTAAATCTCTTCCTTTTTGCTGCCCTGTTCTTTTTCTTTGCTTTGGCTTTACCATCCTTCTTATTCAACCTTGCCTTCTCATGAGCTATTGGAGGTTTGACATCTTCTTCCTCCTCTTCACTGACGTCATCAAAATTTTCTACCACCTTTGGCAAAGGAATATCTCCATGTCTCAAGGCGGTTTAATATAGTTAATAGTATCTTCTATTGTCTACCTCCTCTAGCCTTCTGAAATCTGTAATGATCTCAGCTCTGACCAGAAAATCCTCATCAAAGATCTCACGCCCCAATGGTGCAAAAAGGGCGAGTTTCCTTGGTACAAAGTGTATGGCCAAGCCCGTGATGATGTGGCCCATGGAAATCAATGTTTTTCATCCCTGCACAATATGCCACATAGAACAAAATACAAGATATGCACTATTCACCCTACGGTTAGTAGACATACACTATATTAAGAATAATTTATTAGGCATAACCTTTGTACTATCATTCCTACCACAGATGGTATGTGCTATGAATTTGTGCATCAACAAAAATAAGTGACTATTAATTAGACCACTAACCATAGTATCTCCATGACTTATTCTATCCCCTTTAGTAATTTCAGCCCAAAACCCAATCATGTTAAATTCAGGAGGAGGGTGACAAATACCCTTTAGAAAAATAAAAAATTTCAGTTATGAGATCATAATCAAACTCATATTCTTTTTTAAAGAATTTACATGCAAAAATTCTCTGCTCTTCATCTTTGATTTTTAAAGTGGTATAGAATTCAATGGTCAATTCAAGAAACACATCATATTTCACTATTTTCAAATTAAACTAGCCTAGCCTTTTGCACAACACATTCACAAAATCATGCATTCTAATATCCTTCAAAAGTTGATTATCAAAGTATTTAGGCATGTATATGTTTCTTTTACTAAGAGAAGAGAATCTCTTACCTTCTTCATCTGAGAAAATAGGGAAGAAATTATCATACTTAATATCCATTGGCTTAGGTCTTATCTCCATTGGTGCCTTCCCTTTTGCACTAAACCTTCTGCTATTACTAGACATGCTATTTGAGCTCATTAGGTAACATGAAAAAGAATTGCAGAGAATATGGATGCAGAGAGAAAAAGTGTAGAGAATGTAGAAGTTCTGAGAATTAAAACAGTCCTATGCCTATAAATAAAAGAATAAAATTTTAAGTTTACAAGGACTAAACAACCTATCTCCTAATCCTTTTATTAAAAAGATGAATTTTATTGAAAGATAAAAACAACTATCCTACTTGAATTAAAAATCCTAAAAACATTAAAATAAACAAAATTTAATTTAAAAAAATTTATTTTTCCTCTCCCACACTTAAATTATGCAATGTCCTCAATGCATAAAACTTAAAAAACATTCAGAGGTAAGTGACCATCAGGTGGCACGGCCGTGCGCGAAAGTGGCACAGCCGTGCCTGCTTTAGGCAATTTTTGACTGAACTAGGTGGCACGGCCATGCCTAGTTCCAAATTTTGGAACCTGAGACATTTCAAACAATGCACGACCATGCCATAAATTGCATGGTTGTGCCTGATTTCAAAAATTGGCAAATGAAATGGTGTTATCAAGTGTTAATGATACATTATAGAGCCTTAAACCACTTGTATTGCCTATATGTTGCATAATTTAAATGAAAAGGAAAGGAATTAACATAACTAAATCACATTAATTAAAGAAAGTTAAAAGTACAAATACATAAACAAAATAAAGTACTTGAATACTAACATAAAACATAAAGCAAACACAATACTAAAATAACACAAACAATAAAACAAACACAAAACACAATTATCCAATCATAAGTTCTTCATTGATGTGGTCCTTGATCATGTGGAGGAAATGGAGGTGGAAAGGAGTTTTAACTTTGAAAGTAGGTTGTGATATTGTGATTAAGCACATTGACATTATGTTGAATGCCATGTAAGCTTGTATTCATTTTGTGAGCCATGGATGTGAGCTCTCCCATATTAGAATCAATCACACCTACTTGAAGTTCTAAAGTATCAAGGTGATTCATCACTTGTTACAACTCTCCTTCTTCCTCTTCTTCATATTGCCTTGCTTGTTGCTGTGGTTGATCACCAATGAGCATAGGCACTCCATTTCTTCCTATTTCAACCATACCCATAGCTTCCATCATATGAATATCAATGAGAGAAGGACTCGGTAGCTTGTCAAAGGGCATATTATCAATATCAAAGCCCATATAATTTGTAATGTTAAGCACCAAGCCACCTATCTTAATTGCCCCTGCTCGTTTGTTTGCCACATCTTTGAATTTAGATGCTATCATATGACATACATCCAACTTGAGATTGTTAAGCATGCAATATAAGACATTTAATTCCATAGTAGTGACTACAGAATCCCCCTCCTTCCTAGGAAATAAGGAGTGTGACATGACCCTATAGAGGTATCTCAAAGCATGTGAATGAATTTTGAACTCCTTGGCTAACCTAGGTTGATAGAAGACATATTTTTTGCCAGTAATTTCACTCCAAAATTCATCTCTATCAAAATTGACATTTTCATCTTGATATTTTAGGAAATGAAAAACATTATTGAGCTCACATAAAGTTATGATCTTGGTTGCCTAGCCTAAAGCTTAGCATGGCCTCATTCTCATCAAATTGGAAAGATGATAGAAATTCATATATTGGCACGATATATGTGGGGTGTTTCATCATCATAAAAGCTTCCCAACCCAACCTAGAGATATACATATTTACACTATCTAATAAACCCACTCTTTGAAGGGAGGACACACCCATGTATTTTATAGGCACGAATGTTCTAGTCATCAATTGATTAAACTTGTTCCTTTGCCCCTCAGGCCTAAATTGAATGTTAGGGGGGTAAGGTCTTACCATTCTTTCTTTTTGTTGATTTGGATTACTTGAGCTTCCTCCACGTCTCCTTGGTCTTCTTTGTGCAACGATTTTCCTTCTTAGTTCCTTTTCCATAGTGTTGTTCTCAATTTTCGAATTTGGGAAGAAAATGGAGAAGAGAATGTTAAAAGTGTTTAGAAAATGTGAATGAGAAGAAGTTATGCTTGAGAAATTTTAGATGAAGATGAAAAGATGATTTGAAAGTGTGTAGAGAAGAGAATGGAAGGGAGGTTTATATAGAGAGGGTTATGGTTTTGAAAAGAGTGAATTGTGAATTGAGAAGAGAAAAAGGTTATTAGAATTGATTAAAGAACTATGGGAAGTGCAAAAGATTTTGGGAGTATGAAAAAGTACTCAAAGTTGATAAACCCTAAGCATAGAAAGATAAGAAAAGTTTTGAAACTTATGGTTAGTGGGAAAATATGGGGATTTATGAATTGGGGTTTTGACTAATTTGAAATTTGAAAAGAATGTGCAATGGTGGATGTGACCTACACGTGGCACGGCCGTGCCTAGTTCAAGCTTTATTTTTCTATACCAATTTCAAATAGGCACGGCCCTGCTCGAATGTGGCATGGCCATGCCTGATTCTAATGCATTTTTTCACCTATTTTTGTTTGACCATGACACGTGGGTGCGCAACAAGGTGCGTAATATGTACATTCACTCAAAACACATTAAAAATCACCCAAACTCACATATAAAAATCATAAATTTTATTCCTACATCAAAAATACTTACCTCTCATCCTTTAACTTTCCTTCTCTTTTAATTCCCGAACATCCTTCAATGCGTCTTTCCTAAAAAACAAAGTTAAAGAACTTATGATTAGAATTTATAAAACTAAAGACTAAAAGAACTAACAAGAAAAAATGAAAAATGAAAACTTAGTTGAGCCCCCAAGAAGCACTCTTTTAGGTCTATGAGCTTAGACCATCATGATTTTCAGAGCATTGAATCGGCCAAAAAGGCCAATTGGCGAGAATTCTCCCATATGCCTCCATAGTAGATTTTCAGTCTTTGCCCATTGACTTTGAACTTTTCTCTTTGAGTGTTGCAAACTTCCACAGCTCCATAAGGATAAACATGGCTCACTACAAATGGTCTTGACCATCTACTCTTGAGCTTTCCTGGAAATAATCTGAGTCTAGAGTTGAATAGCAACACTTGGTCTCTTTCTTGAAAACTCTTAACTTTCACCTTAGCATCATGCCATTTCTTTATATGTTCTTTATAAATTCTAGATTTTTCATATGCCATCTCTCTTAACTCCTCCAATTCACTCAACTAAAAAAGTCTCTTTTCAACTACTTTCTTACAATCATAATTCAAAGCCTTGATTGTCCAGTAAGCCTTGTGTTCAATCTCAACAGAAAGGTGACATGCTTTTCCATAGACCAACCTATATGGAGACATTCCAATAGGTGTCTTATAAGCAGTTCGGTATGCCCATAAAGCATCATCAAACTTCCTTGCCCATTCTTTTCTCGACTTGCTCACTATTCTTTCAAGAATCCTCTTCAATTCTCTATTACTTACTTCTACTTGTCCACTTGTTTAGGGATGGTATGGAGTAGCTATTTTGTGTTTAACCCCATAACGAGTTAGCAATGCTTCCATATTTCTGTTACAAAAGTGTGTTCCTCCACCACTTATGATAGCTCGAGGCATCCCAAACCTAGCAAAAGAGTCTTTGCAAAAATTTGTAAACTACTATTGCATTATTCACTACACATACTTGAGCTTCCACCTATTTGGATACATAATCCACACAAACAAGTATGTACTTTTTTCCATCTAAAATAGGAAATGGCCCTATGAAATCTATACCCCACACATCAAATATTTCTACCTCAAGAATTTTTAATTGGAGCATTTCATCCTTCTTTGAAATCTTGCCACTCCTTTGACATGCATCACAACTGAGTACAAACTTTCTAGCATTATGAAAGAGTGTAGGCCAAAAGAATCCTGCTTCAATAACCTTTGCAGTAGTTCTTTATGGACCAAAATGACCACCATTGATAAACCAGTTTCTTATTCTCCTACACATCTTTTTATCATTCCATTACTGTATAACTTCCAGAGATATGGCTCATCCCATAAATAGTACTTGGAATTATAAACGAGCTTCTTCTTCTATTGACTATTGAATTCTTCTGGAAGCTTCCTACTCGAGATGAAATTTGCTATATCGGCGAACTATGAAGCCTTTAGACATCGGATTTCTAACAACATCTCATCTGGAAATAGCTCTTGAATAGGTTCTTCCTCCTCATCTCCATCTTGTTCCAGCTCTAATCTTAAGAGATGATCAGCTACTACATTCTCTGATCTCTTCTTGTCTTTAATTTTAATGTCAAACTCTTGTAAAAGCAGCACCCATCGTATGAGCCTTGGCTTTTAAGTCCTTCTTGTTCAAGAGGTACTTCAATGCTACATGATCTATATACACAGTAACTTTAGAACCAAGTAAGTAAGATCAAAATTTATTAAAAGTAAAAATTACTGCTAGCATGTCCTTCTCGATTGTGGCATAGTTGAGTTGTGCATCATTCAAGGTTTGGCTTGCATAATAGATGACATGAAGTTAATTCTCCTTTCTTTGGCCAAGTACAACTCCTATTACATGATCACTTGCATCACACATCAATTCGAATGGAAGATTCTAGTCTGGTGATACAACTATAGGAGTCGATATCAATGCTTCTTTCAACCTATCAAAAGCTAATTTACAATCATTAGTAAAGTCAAAAGAAGAATCTTTATTAAATAATTTACAAAGAGGTTTAGAGATTCTTGAAAAATCTTAGATAAACCGCCGATAGAATCCTGCATGGCCTAAAAAACTTCAAATTCCTTTAACGTTTGTTGGGTATCGAAGCTTTTTAATGGTCTCCATTTTTGCTTTGTCCACTTCAATACCTTGTGCTGAAATCTTATGTCAAGGAATGATTCCTTCCTCCATCATAAAATGACACTTCTCCCAATTTAGTACCAGATTTGTCTCTTCACACCTTGTAAGGACTTACTCCAGGTTCTCCAAACATCCTTCAAATGAGCTCCCATAGACTGAGAAGTCATCCATGAACACATCCATAATTTCTTCTACCAAGTTTGAGAATATGGCCATCATGCATCTTTGAAAGGTTGCTGGAGCATTACACAATCCAAATGGCATTCTTCTATAAGAAAATATGCTATAGGGACATGTGAATGTCATTTTCTCTTGATCTTCTGGAGCAATTGCTATCTGATTGTAGCCCAAATAGCCATCTAAGAAGTAGTAGAAGGCATGTCCTGCTATCCTCTCCAACATTTGATCAATAAATAGTAGTGAAAAGTGATCCTTTCTAGTAGCTGAATTCAGCTTCCTATAGTCAATGCACTCTCTCCATCCAATCACTACTCTTGTAGAGATCTGTTTACCTTCTTCATTTTCCACCACAGTCATTCCTCCTTTCTTTGGGACACACTGGATAGGACTTACCCATGAACTATCTAAGATTGGGTAAATAATACCAACATCTAATAGCTTAACCACCTCTTTCTTTATCACTTTTTGTATGTTTGGATTGAGACTTATTTGCCTTTTAATGGTTGGCTTGTATTTGTCTCCCATTAGCATTTTATGCATGTAATAAGATGGAATTATCCCTCTTATATTTGAAATTTGCCAACCAATTGCTCTTATTCTCCTCTTAAGCATGCTTACAAGCAATTCCTCTTAGTCTTGGGTGAGTTTAGAGGATATAATCATATGTAAAGTTTGGTTTTCTCCAAGAAAAGTGTACCTCAAATGTTGAGGTAAGGGTTTCAAATCTACATTCGGTGGTATTATGGCTGAAGGTGGTGTAGCTTCAGTGTTTGGTAATTGGATTTAGGAAAAATAAGTTTGGTGTTTAACGAAATCTTCATCTTGGGTGGTTTGTACCTATATACACTTCTCAATTTATTCTAATTCATCACAATTTGCTAACCTCCTTCGTTGGACTTCAATCACACATTCATCCAAAATAGCAACTCTAAAGCATAAATCACTTTCAGAAGAGTGTTTCATACCTTGATAGATATTGAACTTACAACTTTCCTCACCTACCATTAGAGTTAGTGTTCCATCATAAACGTCAATGATTGCCTTGGAAATATAGAGGAAAGGTATTCCAAGGATCAATAGAACGTCTTCATCTTCCTCAAAGTTAAGGACGACAAAGTCCACTGGGAAAATGAACTTTCTAGCCCTTACTAACACATCTTCCACTATTCCTTCTGGTTCCTTTACTATCCTATCTGCCAGTTGTAGATGAATATTTGTTGGTTTGGCTTCTCCAAGTCCCAATTTCCTATAAATAGACAAAGGTATAAGATTAATAGAAGCACCTGAATCACACAAAGATTTTTGAAATGATAAATTCCCAACATAACATGGAATAGTAAGACTCCCTGGTTACTTCCTTTTTAGAGGAAGTTTATTTGAGATGATGGTACTGCACTCCTTTGTAAGTGTGACTGTCTCGAATTCCTACAACTTATTATATTGGAAATTAGCTCCTTCAAAAACTTTGCATACTTTGGCATCTGAGCTAGACATTCCATAAAAGGCGTGTTGATGTGGAGTGTCTTGAATCTTTCTAAGAACTTTGCAAATTGCTGGTCATGCTCTTTTTTCTTTAACCTTTACGGATATGGTATTGGAGGTTTATAAGGTTGAATTGGTAGTGCTTTTGGCTTAGCTTTATTTTCTTCCTTCACTTTTAGTTCTTCTGGTGCCGCAACTCTTTCATCATCATGTTATTTCTCTCTTTTATTCTTATTTTCTTCATACTCTAATATTGCTTTATGGGTTTGGATCTCTGTACCGCTTCCCCGTATTGCTTAGTAATGCACCTTGATTCCTTGTTGCTAAGGAATTTGCTAGTTGTCCCATTTGCACTTCTAGATTATGAATAGACGACGAATGATTTCAGATCATTTGCTCCATCCTTTTTTGAGCTTCATCTTACTGGCTCATCTTTGATGACATTACATCCATGAATTTCTCTATCTTGTTCTCCATTGAACTCCTAGAGGATGAACCTTTGTCTTGGTTGAACTGAGGTTGAGGTTGTTGCACATTCTGACCTCCAAATCCTGGTGGTGCTTGTGGTCTCCACTGGTTGTTTCCTTGATTGCTCCAAGAGAAGTTTGGATGATTCTTCCAACTTGGATTGTAGGTATTTCTATAGACTTGGTTTTAAGGTCCTTTGAAGTTGCCCACATAGTTGACACCCTCTGTAGTAGACATTTCTTGCATCATTTGACATTCTATGGTAGGATGACCTCCTTGACATAGTTCATATGAGGATGACAATGTAGACACTGCATTCACATTCACCTTGTCCATCCTTTTTGTCAGAGCATCAAACTTTGCATTCAACATGGTTAAACTATCCACTTCTATGGCTCCAGCCTTCTTTGTAATAGTCCTTTCATTAGACCACAAACTTTATGTATTGGCCATTTCTTCAAAGAGATCTAAGGCATCTTCTGGCGTCTTTGACATGATAGTACCTTCAGCTACTGCATCAATGTTGACTCTAATCATATGATTGATTCCTTTGTAGAATGATTGCACCAAGTCCCATGTAGGAATCAATTGAGGTGGACAATGCTTTTAAAGGTCTTTGAATCTTTTCCAGCATTCATAGAATGTTTCATCAGCTTTTTGAAAGAAAGAGTAATCTCATTTCTGATCCTCAACACCTTTGTAGGTGGTAAGTATTTGTTAAAGAAAGCTGTGTAAAGCTCTTGCCAAGTGTTGATAGAGTTGGGTGGCAAACTTGCAAACCATCTCTTTGCTATATCCATAAGAGAAAATAGAAAGAGAATCAACCGGATTGCATCAGGTTGTACTCCATTCATCTTGAAGGTAGAACAATACTCCAAAAATCTAGACATATGACCAAATGGATCCTCATATACTAGCCCATTGCATGGTGAATTTTGGATCATTTGAATCATTACCGGCTTGATTTCAAAGTTGTTTGCTGTAGGGGTGAGCATCGGTCGGTTCGGTCAAAGAACCACCAAAACCGACCAAAACCGACCCTGGAATAATTCTGACCGAAATTGAACCGAACCAGAAGAAAACCGAACTGAACCGAACCGAATTGGTTCGGTTCGGTCGGTTAACCGATTTTATTTTTTAAATATATTTTTTATTTTTTATTTATTATTTTATAATTTTTTAAGCTTATTCTTTAATTATATAACTAAAAAATATTTTTTATTTATAATTTTAATATTTATATATAATTTTTTCTAATTAATATAT